>CM049867.1:7909894-8154894 GCA_027474115.1 Schizopygopsis malacanthus
TCTTGTGGTGGAGATTCCCCGTGTCATTATGGGATAGTAGTGGCTGCCAGTTTATCCTAAGCCACCACAGCTGCTCAGCGCTGATTTCACATGCATTCTGTGGGGAATTGCTATTGCACACAATCATCACATTGGATTAAAAGTTGTTGTGATTTTTAAGCACTCAACTCCTTTGCCAAAATCAATAGAGTAAGTCAATAGCTAACCCTACTCTTGCCACTGTGCGGTTTTGCCTAGAGTAGCCGACTCGCTGTGCTTCGCTATAGCACCTGAGCTATAGTCATGTGTCAAATTAACCCAGGAATGCTCAATCATCGCTCTTTAGTCTCACATCTGTCTTGTTCTATTCAAGTCTTTTGATTTCGATTGTCTACAGGCTGGCCTGCAAAAGTCTGAAACATGCAGGTGAATGCTAAGGCTTCTACATGCTAATGTTTTATTCTGAATGAGCCTCTAATTGCTATAGTGGACAAACTGTATTACATGGTTTCCTCTTTTTGCTTAAGTCAAGGCAGAACAGCTGAAGAGAATCTAGCTGAACAAGTTAAATGGGAATGCTAACTGGTTAGCAATTTTGAAGGTAACTGTCACTCCCATGAGGTTTTTATCTTTAGAGTTATGCAAGAAAACACTATCAACCCGATCACATGCCAGCAATGTGTTACTCAAGCATTAGTTTCTGCATTTTCGTACTTGTTCATACTAAGCTATCGCAGCTCACTAACTAAAACTTGGGTTACAGTCTCTTTAATTCAAACAAATATGAGCATGGGAGACCGAAGACTCAAAAGAATGCAACACTGTTTCATTTTCCAATGTTTAGCAAACTCTAATTAGCAAATTCACCTGACAAATAAATAATTTATTACTTAAAAATAACAAACAGTGAATTAAAAGTCACAGATGGCCATTTAAAAAAATAAATAAATAAATTCAACTCTCAAAAATCAATTTTTCAAAACTCAAATGGTCCAGTTTTCATCGTACGGCCTATTTCCTGCTATCGGTTAAAAAAAGAAGAATAAAAAAACAGGTAATTATGTGCTAAAGTAAAAATTATGAGAAATAAAGTTGTAATTTTAATTTAAATGCAGTTTTACAATATGAGATGAATTCTAAGAGAAATGTCAATTTTTTTGTGAGATATTAAGGCACACATTTTGATTCAATAAAGTCACAGTTGGGCAATAAAATCCTAATTGACACAATCACAATTACTAATAAAGTCACTGATGTCAAGTTTGTGGAGAAATGTTCAATGTTTCTCAGTCAACATATAGTCTGTGCTTTGGTTTTTGTTTGTTATCTTTTTTTGAAGAGATTGTAATTTCTGCTTTAAAATTTTAAATGGTATTTTTGAACATAATGCATGCTATATTCTACAAAGATACATTCTCTGTATTTGTTTTCATAGCCTTCCAGTTGCACATTGTTTGGAGGGCAACATTGTGATGTGGAGTATATTTTTTAATAAAATACAGAATATGACAAATAGGATATTTATAGGGCTGCAGAAACTAATAGGAAAAACAGATATAATGACCCCAATTGTCCTAAACGCGAGAGTGCTTAATATTACATGCTTCAAACAAAAGCAGATCGTTTTATGCGACCTGCCCAGTTATGTGCTTTACCTGATGCATGTGCTGTTTACTGTGTTTTTTTCATTTTTAGTCATTTTTTATCCAATTAATCATATAAATAATCAACAAATGAATCGATTATCAAAATAATCGTTAGGGTTAGCCCTATTGTTTTTATCTGGTTAATTGAAGAGCCAGATTAATAAAATAGCCAAAAAATAATTAGCTGTAGCCCTAATATTTTGTGTACTGAGGCCTCACATGGTTTAGTTTGACCTCTTCAGCTTGTGAAGGCCAATTGATAACTTTCTACTCATGCAGACATGAAAAAAATATATCCTTTATAGACCATCATTAAATCCCACAGACATCCGACTCTAGATCCAAGCAGACTTCCTTCTGTTTGTAAAGCAGAGCCGGGCCGCATGCTAACGTTAATTGAGCAGCGCTAATAGCGAATTGTCAAGGATGCAGAAACATTCTCAGCTGAAGCCAGGTCCTGAGAATTATTTTTAGCTCATTCGATCTACCCATAGACAGATGCAACTTTTTTCACTGGTTTGTGTAGGTGGAGGCGATAAAATGAATGTTTGGCCCAGTGTCAGGAGTGAGAATAACCACGCATCGTGATACTCAGCAAACAGAGTTAATGGTGAGTGCTCAGCGGAGCGAGCAGAGAGAGTGGGTGGCAGGTTTACAGAGGACAGAATGGAAAACTGATTAGAAGACTTTCGCTTGCATTTTTGAAGGTGAATGCCTAAAGAAATGGGCAAAGTCTCCAACTTCTGTCAAATTCTGGTGCCAGAGAAGAGGAAAGGTGGACCTATTTAAGGTTGCGGCTTTGTGAGGGCTGTTCATGTTCCGTCTTTCTTGTTCTTTCTCTCGTTTGCTCTGCTTCTGTCTCAGCTGTTCACACACACACACACACACACACACACACACACACACACACACACACACACACACACACACACACACACACACACACACACACACACACACACACACACACACACACACACACACACACACACACACACACACACACGTGTCGAGGGATGAAATAAGCTGCTGTGTGCTGTAAGACAGGTGTCAGGGTGTCCTCTTTGGCAGCCATAAAAGTTAATTAAAGAAGAGGAAGGTTTATTGTGCTCCTGCACAGACGCAGGACCGCTGCTTAATAACAGCCTGTCCTGGATCTGCTGTCAAGACGAGCAGCCCGGCCGAATAAATGCACCTCTGTCTGTTATTTGCTGCTCTTTCAAAAATAAAAAAATCTTATAATGTGAGATATTATTAATTGAATAACCTGTGACAGTTATCTGGGAATTTAATGAAGTATATTATTTATTTACAGATATTTCTTGTATTTACTGGGACATTGAGGCTGGAAATAATAAGGGAACGGGAGTCTGGATGTGACATGAGGCTAATTTGAAATCACATTGATGCATGAGTACTATGACTCAACAGCTCTATTCTAAAACACAGTGAACTGCCTTGCTTTTTACAGCCTACATAGACTGCTGTCTTCTAAGAAACTGTAACCAAAATAGGTATTCTGAGGTGATTGATCAACTCTTTGTGGATAGCAATTCTATGTGGTTCACAAATCACACATTGAAGACATAAGTCAATTTATATTCAATACAGTTTGAAGCTAGCATGTGGCAAAGTTAACTTAGCAATACTTAAGGAGACAAAACAAACAATACACTTTGGGATAAGGCAGGGTGATATGGCCAAAAATATTATCAGTAGTGCTGTCAATCGATTAATAAAAAAAAAACATTAATCACACATTTTTCTGAAATTAATCACGATTAATCCCAGCTAACATTAAAGTTTTCAAATATACTTTAATATTGTATAATAGCTAACCCTCTGTTGCCACGTGCGGTTTTGCCTAGAGTAGCCGACTCGCTGTGCTTCGCTAAGCACCTGAGCTATAGTCATGTGTCAAATTAACCCAGGAATGCTAATCATCGCTCTTTAGTCTCAATCTGTCTTTTCTATTCAATCTTTTGATTTCGATTGTCTACAGGCTGGCCTGCAAAAGTCTGAAACATGCAGGTGAATGCAAGGCTTCTAATGCTAATGTTTTATTCTGAATGAGCCTCTATTCATATGGACAAACTGTATTATATGGTTTCCTCTTTTTGCTTAAGTCAAGGCAGAACAGCTGAAGAGAATCTAGTGAACAAGTTAAATGGGAATGCAACAAAGGTTAATAACAGTGTATTTTTATATATTTGTTTAATTTCTGTGTCAGTATTTTTTAATATCAGTAGTGCTGTCAATCGATTAATAAAAAAAAACATTAATCATTTCCTTACATTTTTCTGTCCTCTTAAATTAATCACGATTAATCCCAGCTAACATTAAAGTTTTCAAATATACTTTAATATTGATTAAATTATAATTAAGAGGTATCAATAATTTCACATTCAATCGAACACTCAAATGAATGTACTTTAAAAATAACTTCTAATTTAAGCCAACTTTAAACAATCTTCACATAAACCCATTATAATAAATGAAGAACCAAAGAAGCTCATATTTATCTACCTGTGCCCCTCAGCAGAGATTCACAGAGTACAGAAATGTAATAAAGTTATCAAACACTAAATTATAAACTAATTACAGATGAATACTTGAAGCTATAAAAGTTATTGATTTCCTCCCTTATTAATTTTTTCCTTGATTAACAGACATCACAGCAGCTGGTTATTTTGTTTTGGCTTCTGTTTATTTAAGAGCTGTTGCTGCTGAACATGACGCGGATCTGACACACATCATACACTATATTACCAAAAGTATTGGGTCCCCCTTCTAATGAAAGGTTTGACTACTTTAGATGCATGAGTACAACCAATGTTTAAGCATATAATGATATTTTAGGGAATTGTGTGTTTCTAATTGTATGGCAACAGTTTGGACAGAACCCTTTTCTATTCTAACATGACAGTGTCTCTGTGTATAAGACAAGAATCAAAGAGAAATGATGATTCAGTCAGTGTGGAAGAACTTGACTGGTCTGCAGAAAGCAGCTGAACGACCTTGGTGTGACAAATGAATTGAGCCAAAAACGCATCACCAAACACCAATGACTTGTACATATGTACAGTCATTTCATACACTTCAAAACTGTTGCAAGGGTGGAATGCAATTTGAAGTACTAAATTATGTTTCCATCTTTGTTGCCACAGTTTGGAAGTGCCTTTTTATCTTCTAAAGAAGGGAGTGTCCCAGTACTTTTGTCCATATAATGAATGTACCAAGTCATTGGTGTTTGGTGATGAGTTTTTGGCTCAAGGTCTGCATTTAAAGTCACACCAGACTAGTACATTATCCACAAAGAACATACGATCTCAATAAATTAGGTCGTGGAAAAGTTTTTATTTCAGTAATTCAACTCAAATTGTGAAACTTGTGTATTAAATAAATTCAGCACACAGACTGAAGTGTTTAAGTCTTTGGTTCAATTGTGATGATTTTGGCTCACATTTAACAAAAACCCACCAATTCAATCCTCAACAAATTAGAATATGGTGACGTAATCTTACTCAAAACACCTGAGCCTTCAAAATGGTCTCTCAGTTTGGTTCACTAGGCTACACAATCATGGGGAAGACTGCTGAGACACCAGAAGACAATCATTGACACCCTTCACAAGGTCGGTAAGCCACAAACATTCATTGCCAAAGAAGCTGGCTGCACAGAGTGCAGTGGTCCAAGCATGTTAACAGAAAGTTGAGTGGAAGGAAAAAGTGTGGAAGAAAAAGATGCCAACCAACCGAGAGAACCACATCTTTGATGATTGTCAAACAAAATCAATTCAAGATGGGTGAACTTCACAAGAATGGACAGGCTGGGGTCAGTCAAGAGCACCACACACAGACGTTTGGAATTTGATACAGTTATCATCAGAGGCGTTTACCTGGAAAGAAGAAGAACTGGACTGTTGCCCAGTGGTCCAAAGTCCTCTTTTCAGTGAGAGCAAGTTTTGTATTTCTTTGGAAACCAAGGTCCTAGTCTGGAGGACGAGTGGAGAAGCTCATAGCCCAAGTTGCTTGAAGTCCAGTGTTAAGTTTCCACAGTCTGTGATGATTTGGGGTACAATGTCATCTGCTGGTGTTGGTCAATTGTGTTTTTTGAAAACCAACGACACTGCACCCGTTTACCAAGACATTTTGGAGCACTTCATGCTTCCTTCTGCTGACCAGCTTGTTAAAAGATGCTGATTTGATTCTCCAGCAGGATTTGGCACCTGCCCACACTGCCAAAAGCACCAAAAGTTGGTTAAATGACCATGGTGTTAGTGTGCTTGACTGGCCAGCAAAACTCACCAGACCTGAACCCAGAAACATAGAGAAAAAAAATGCAGATGAGCTGGGCTTCAAAGAAACCTGGCCTTCCATACCACCTCAGCAGTGCCACAAACTGATCACCTCCATGCCCACGCCGAATTGAGGCAGTAATTAAAGCAAAAGGAGCCCCTACCAAGTATTGAGTACATATACAGTTAAATTAACATACTTCATAAGGCCAACAATTCACTAAAAATGTTTTAAGGCTTATGAAGTATTCATTTGTTGAGAGTGAATTGGTCTGTTTTTGTTAAATGTGAGCCAAAATTCACTAACCCTTTAATTCCTGTAAAATTGGCCTAAAACGCCTAAAAAAGGCATACCCAAAGTTTTTTTTTGAGCCATTTGGATTATGCATGATGGTCTCCTTAAAGGTGAACTCTGTTTGTTTCTCAACAGTCAGAATCTAATTTGTTGAGATAGTGAATACACTAAAAAAATAATTCCGGTTTTTTTTGTAAATAGAAGTGCAGATTTTGGGAGGTTAGCTGGAATACATTGTCACAGAGCCAAAATCATTTGATAAACAATATATTAGAAAATTATTGTTTTACATTTAAATTTTAGAACCTTCCAAATAAAGACTTAACTCCACGACCCTTTGTACCAACGACACATACAATCAATTCTTGTCTTTAATATACAGTCATCATTTTGGGCTCTAATGAAAGGTTACATTGAGCTGTTCATTTATCCAGATTACTGTCATAATTGCACACATGAGAAGCATAAACACATTTTGTGACAATTTGAATCCAAAATGTTACACTTTTAAAACTACATATATTTATAATTTATAATCTAAATACATTTTTTTTCCTATATTTCTATTTCTGAATTATTTAATTTGTGGGGTTTTTTCTTATATTGGTGTTAATTGCATCCCTACTGTGTTATTCCTATGATGTCTGTACTTTGCATCCATTATGTCAACAAAAAGTTCTAAAAGACACAGATTTATTGTGTTTAGATCTTAAAATGGTTTACAAAGTTGAAATCCAAGAATCTCAGTTTCCGTGGATATATGACATGAAAAAAAAAACGACTTTTGCTACCCTGTTACCTTAGGCGTCCCGCCGGCGGTACGCTGGATTCTAAAAGGGTTAAGAAAACCAAAGACTTAAAACTACTTCAGGTGTGCATGAAATTATTTAATACACGAGTTTCACAATTTGAGTTGAATTACAAATAAATGAACTTTTCCACAACATTCTAATTTATTGATGCACCTTGTGATGCTAAAAAGACATGATGTTTTCCTGTAATGCCTATAATGCTGTCTAGATAGGCAGATCACTAACTATTGGAACAGGGCTGATATGTCAGCGCTTGTAGTTCTGCTGAAATAACCAGCATACAGTAGCTGGTAACCAATAAATGCAGTGAATTGTGCGCCAAGTTTCTTGAACGAACAAAAACCCACTATCTTGTTGATCAAAAGGTCTATTCATCCTGGTAGACTCTGACTGCATTACCAGATGCATGTTAGTCTCAGCCTCAGACGTCACGCCCACGGGATATCTGGAGTTTCGAAGTCATCATCGGATTGGAACAAATTTCAAAGTTCGCGGCATATAATCTTTAAAATATGTCCGAGAGTTTTACTTGTTATTTTTACTCTTGTTATTGTGGCGACATTTCCACACCCCTAAAAATGATGTGTAACAAAAACAACACGTGATTGGTTGCTTTACCTGTCAGTCATATCGCCTCTTGGGTGGGCTTTGGCTTTGGTACGCGAGACTAGATGCATGTTAAACTCACACATGCAGACATAGAGCTCGCTTCACTGTGAGAGGCTGAAAACACCGGATCATGAGATGCTCATGTGAACACAGTGCCGCGTTTTACTCTGAAACAAACTAACAGACTATATACTTAATTAAACCACAGCCTTTTGATAAGCGTACTAAGCCAAGCAATGATGCAAACCACCACATTAGAGATCTCTTGCTGTATATTATTATGAGAAGTTGAAAAATAGTTTCGGTTCATTATGATACTATGACGGGCCAAAGTCTATGTAATTAACGTGATATACTGGACTGGATTCACCACTAACTAGAACAAATATAATACTTTATATTACTAACTTTATAGCTTATACTGACAGATAAGTGGAAAATTCAGAGTAACATAACCTCAGCAAACGTTTAGAGATCTCACAGTGTCCTTGATTTTTTATGAGACCGCTCATTGCAGATTTTTAGGGGGTTGAAATTTGAAAGATGGGGGACCGAATAGCCTGCTAAATAGGGTGTATCAGCGCCTATGCATGAAACAGGGGACGTCATCACATTTTGCTTTATAGATTCAGTTTTAATTAGCAGGGCTCAGCTGCAGTGTGCTGCAGTGGATGTGAGCGAGAGAAACAAAGAAAGGAGAAAGCGAGGGAGAGAAAGGGAAGCAGAGGGTAACAGTCCAGCAGTAAAGGATGCATTAAGCAATTAAAGTTAGGGAGCGCGCGGAATGAAGTGAAGCGATGATTTCTTTTTCAGTAATTGCCTGGTGATCACAAGGGAGTCAGGCATAGAAAGAAGGCAGCAATATACTGTGCATCAGCATTTTATATTGACAGTCTTTAACACGCACATGCACACACAAATACAATCTTTTTTTCCCCTTCTAGTCGCACAGAAACAGCCTTTCTTTCTGTGTGCATTAATACTAATAAATCTTACACATCAACCCACGTGAATAAACACACATGCATACCTTATGCATGCATTTGACATTGTCTAATTATGTATGCATGAATATTTGATGAAGAACACAGGCATTCTCAGTTTACTGTATTAGTCAGTGTGAATGGTGGGATTATATGAACAGCTCTCAGACTGGCTCATCTATGATTTATCTGGTGGCTGTGGCGGAGCTCGGCTTGCTTTCCTTCCTGCTTTCAAAGCATTTGTCTTGCCTGTCTGCGCCAGATAAGATAGAGGAAATTCTGCAGTCAGGATGCATCAAGAAGAGGGAGGAAGAACAGGAGCGATGGAGAAGTGTAACCTTTTGTTTGTGGCTGGTATGAATAGTGCAGCAGGGCGCAGGGCTATGATTAATGCTAATGTATGCGGCTGGGTGCGGGCAAGGCCTCCTGGCCACTGATTACCTATAGTGGAAGTGTGGAGGGTGGAGAGGGAGGGTGACCTGGCTGGCCATCTTATTTCAGTTAATACGTCGCAGCATGCAACACACAAAGCGTTGAAGAGGCAGGAGATGATCAAGAGCCCAGCCCATGGGGACAGGCCAGATATTGGACTGCACAAGCAGCAAAAGCAAAGCCAGATGGAACACGATTTATTCCACCAAACATTTTTATTTATTTATCCCCACTGAAGTACTGAGGAAAACCAGTTTCAGTGCAAATCTGTTGGCGATTTATATGCAAAATAAGTCATTTCGCTCAGTTTTGCACATAAAGAAATGTAGTTTATAAAATGTCAGGATCACATAACCAGCAGAATACGACTTTATTTGTCTTGTTAATATTTGTGAACACATCTGGCTGCTGAATAAGTTATAAGTTATAAATGTGCCAAATATGGTGTTTCTGCAATGCCAGAAATGTATGGGTCATTCTTCAACTAGAGTGGTTAATAATAATAATTAATAATAGTTAATAATAAAATGTAAAATTGTTACAAATTAAATGTATTTCTATGCATTTAAAATTGGTTTAATATATTATATTCAGTTAAATGTAAGCATTTTTTTATTAATTTTAATCAAATAATGGTGCTTATACTTATAAGTACTGTTGCTACTTAAATTATCAAATTAGCACAAATCCAGTCTTTTCTAAAATATGGGTTGCCATGTTCAAATGTTATGTTTAGATAAGATTACATTTATCAAAATTGTATTAAATATGTGAAATGCACAGGTATAAAGTATAAAACCATATACAGTAGTAAAATGTGACATGAAATTTAGCTAAACTTATGAACATTAATAATAATGAATCGTATACCTGTCAGATGAGCCATTAATTGCAATTACCTTTGCAAAGTAGTCTGAATTAAATTCCCCTTTTCTTCAAGAGGCAACATATTTGACGTAACACCACAGACATAAACACAACTTGTTCTTAAAATATAATAAAATATGTATTTTTAGTTGTACATGTTACATAATATACATTCACTATATTCACAATAACCACATCCCAGGATACCTCTTTTAGGTATAGCAAGAATATGGAGATTTTGTTCATCAAACTCAAATATAGCTATTAGCAGTGCATGGATTGGTTTTCACCATACAGAATACAAATATGCAACATGTTTTTTGTTTTATTGGTCTTTATATGTTTTTCTTCAGCTGTTGTGGGGAAATAAAAAGCATTGCCACAGCAAATGAATAATTGAAGCAACACGAATGGATGTTTTAGAATGAGATCCATGTTAAGATGAGTGACTTAGGTCAGTTCACATTCATAACAGCCAAGCATATGAGATTACTCTGACAGCACAACATCATACGGCAGAATACTAGTCACTTCATCTACGTATTGTTATCTGACACTTTTCATTGCTAAATAAATTATACATGTGCTAAATATGCTATTTTTACAATGACATTGACATTGAAAGCACACTTGTTTTTGCACACCAACCTCCACACCAGTAGGTGTCAGTATAAGTCCAAGACCACTGTCGTAATAGTTAAGTAGGTAAATTAGTGCTAGTGAAACTAAACCAAAAAAATGTGAACACCACATTTATGTGAACACCACATTAGGTCATTGTGTCCCAGTGATGCAAACAAATGCAGCTTTATTACATTAACCTGAAGGACATGGAGTCTTTACTGCTGATTATTGTTTCATGAAACAATGCTCAGAATTAACATGGCTAATTAGATTTAGTACTGCTGTGAGACATGCCAGACTGCTCTGACTGCTCCTCAGACAGTTTGAGATGCTTGCCAGGGGTCAAACAGAGCCATGAGCTGTATTAAACTGCTCTTTTGTAACTCCAGGTTGGCTGAGTGAATTATATCTACTGTTGGAAAGGTTGGTCCAGAGCATAAGACCTTCAGACATACACATAGAATGAGTTCAATATGCAAGGAAACCATCACACATTTCTTAGTACACAGGAAGGCATTTCACACTTCCCTTCGGTCAGCTCACGTACTGCTAAACCTAAGAGAGTTTTTCAGGTGAATCATGTTCAGAACGTTCACATAAATATGCCACTTTATATTTGGAGATTTTATGTTTAGGGGTTTCAATCCAAGGCTGGATGCATGCTGGAGTAATTCATCCAAATAATTGAATAAGTACTTACAGTGTCTTAAGTTACTTAAAATGATTGGCCTATTCAAACTTTGGTGCCTTGGGGTCAAGTTCACAAGAAAATCTATTGAAAATGCCTTTGAGTTGAAAATGAGAGACATGAGCAGTGGAATGTATGCAAGGAAAAATGCATGGTTTTGAGACACATTTAAAAAAAAAAGTTGAACAATTTAACTTTTCTTTTCACTCAAAATATATTTTAGATAATATATTAAAGTTCATACTTTTTTGCTAAATAAATGTAATTTTGACAATGAACAGATTTATGATGATTCTTAATGCATATTCAAAATATATTGTCAAATCACATAAAATATGCAAATAGTTATTTATGAATTCACTATTTATGAATTTTTATTAACTGCTTTTTACCTATTTTATTTATGCTTGACTGACAAATATGCATTATGCTAAGTTTATTAGTTTAAGTAAAAACTGTATAAGACATTGTTTGTTTTTTCTAGCATTAAAATGTGTTTATTTTATATTCCAACAAAGTGTAAATATGTTAACAATAACTTATTTTCATTAGGTAGAAATGATAAACTTACTCCTACACATCGAGCTCAGGGAGATTGAGTGTCTGTTGATACGTATGAAAGATAAGCGGGAGTATAAATGGGAAGGTTGGTTCGTATTATAGACCTCCATGATTTATTTCAGAGAAGAGGCTGGACTTTGGAGGGTAGGCCATACTGTGCCATATTTGTGACCACATTGTGCCAATAAAGACCGAATTTACACTGAGCTGTGTGTTCCCATCTATGGGGAAATGCTAGAGGTCATAGATAACGCATGCTCATGCTGCATGGAGAAGGCCTAACCTCTCTGCCATCAGCCTGTGTGACCTTTGCCCCCTACAGAAGAGATCTCAGGGTCACATTAATGCAAACCAATTGGTGAATGGTGAACAGACCGGAGACCCACACAACCCCAGAGAAAAGGGGAAAGGGGAAGAGAGTGACAGAGATAGATTGTGCTCCCTCCCCATGTGTGAGATGGAGCAGTAAAGTGCTGTCTGGCAGACGAAGAGCTCGTTTGGTGGAGTGTGCCACTAGGGAGCGAGGCTGGGGCTATGAACTTAATGAAGTTTGACTAAAGTCATCAGCGTCTGAGTATCAGGATCTCCGAGACAGAGAAAGCAGATGCAGAGGGGGAAGAAAAGCAGACATTTCCAAAGGAAGCGGCTCACTTAGAGGTCATTACTGTTCTACAGGAAGTCCCATGTGAATGGAAAGGGGGTAACAGAAAGAGTAGGGTTGGGGGGTTGCAACCCACCTGCTTTGTTCCCCTTCACTTTTATCATATTTTTTTCTCTTTTAATGAGGAGAAAGAAACTTCAAACTTTGACTTTTAAAAAGGCACACATTTAGTGTACTACTGGCAATTGTGATGTTCTAAAGAATGCTGCATACATACATAAATTACCACAAGTACAAGTCGGCAACTCTGAAATATTGGAATTTTTTAATTTTTAGAGGGTGCTTTTTTATTTTGTATTAATGTATTAGACTTGAAATGCCATTGAGAATGATCTAGAAGTCACATTAGTTATGAAGAAACTCAACTGTAAAGCAAGTAGCAGTTGTAAATCTCCTACCATTTTTGTTGTTTCAATACATTTTTCATACACTTTTGACTTTACAACTTAGAACAAGAATATTTTGTTCATTGCACAATTTTTACAACAAGAAAAGAGCAAGTCAGTTTAAACAGATGTTTTATTGAACACACTGGCAACACAATAAGGTCCTATTAATTAATGCATTAACGATAAGCAATTTACGTGCTGTAGTATGTATTATTCTTTGTAATCGTTAGTTAACTAAAATATATCTGTTTGTTGTTAGTTCAGGTTCATTAGGCTAAATACTATTAAGAGACACAAATAGACACAAATCACATAACTAATGTATTAATAAGTGTTGAAATTAACATTAATAATAAATGCTGTAAAAAAAATGTTCATTGTTTGTTAATGTTAACTAACGCAGTTATATGTTAACAAATAAAAACGTATTGTAAAATGTTACCAACAAACTTGATCATCTGAAATTCTTGGAAACAGTTGGAAGCATAAGTGAATTAATTAAACGCCAGTAAAAACTACATTTATCAAAGAAACTCTATGAATCTCCTACAGTTAAATAGCTAACAGTATTGCATGTTAGCATGTTATTGTTTTTGACAAAGCATGCTGGGAAGCAGAAATCCACTGTCCAGTTTAGCTGTTGACCAAAAGGATTTATGATTATAAAAAGGATTAGGTTGACTTCCATTTTACAAATGTTATGTGAAATTAACATTATAGAAACGAGGATAAATGCTCAAGAATTATGCTGCATTAGCTCATTTTAATTAAGTAAATTGAACAAGTGGCAACAAGGATGATGATGACTTCTGCAAGTGTGTGTGTGTGTGTGTGTGTGTGTGTGTGTGTGTGTGTGTGTGTGTGTGTGTGTGTGTGCGTGCGTGCGTGCGTGCGTGTGTGTGTGTGTGTGTGTGTGTGTGTGTGTGTGCGTGCGTGCGTGCGTGTGTGTGTCTGTGTGTGTGTGTGTGTACTTGTTTATGTGACATTGTGGGGACCAAATGTCCCGACAAGGATAGTAAAGCCTGAATGATGATTTATCTGAATGTGTACCAATGCCAAACATGTTTTCTGTAAAGGGTAGGTTTAGGATTTGGGTTGGGTTAGGGGATAAAGAATATTGTTTGGTCAGTATAAAAGTAATAGAAGTCTATGGAAAGTCCCCAAATTCACAGAAACAAACTTTTAATACAATTTCAAGGATTTCTGGAATGCACATTAGACAAATACTGCATTATTAGAGAGACATGACCATTGTGTGAAGTATAGCACTCCAAATGTTTTGGTCTTTTATAATATTTGTTCAATGACTACCTGCTTTTGTAATATGTGTGTTGGTACTGTGTCTATCAATAATATAGACATCAGCACACATATTCCACGTTTGAACAAAAAAAATGTATCAAACACATTCTTTGCATAGCTGAGAACTAAAGCACATACTCAGGATCATCTCGAGCTATCAAACACAATTCAGAACACATTTTACTCATGTAATAGATTGTCCTTGTGGTGGGCTGGAAAAGTGTCATTCAGCATTTCTAAGCTAAAGACTTTTGTCAAAGCACATTGCTGATGTAGGTCTATTCATTAGAATGTATTCACAACCAGCTTTAACATACCTGTCAGTTAAGCTTGCGTTCACTATAGACCTTAAACAAGTCAACATGGAATCAGAATAGACCATTTTTACAGTTTTCACACACGTTCTTCATCTTATTGTGAATGTTTGGCTTGTGAAATACTGTAACTTGCTCTTCATCGGATGCATCACAAAGTGAGGAACATTTGATCATTTTATCAAAAGAGTCTGAGCAAATTTTCATCCATTTGGATTATATTATAGTTATTATATTTCTATGTAGTTTTAAAAAGCTAATAAACTTAATATGATGCATATATGTCAGTCAGTCAGTCATACATAAATGAAACAGACAATCATACTAATAAACAAAATGTGTTTTAAATACACAATAACCAGGTTTATATAATGATAATCAATACATCCAACTTCTTTCAACCTCATACATTTAACTGATTGAGTATTGCTTTCTCCACATGTAGCTATTTTTTTACAGTTCATGCTCTTTAACAGAATCAAATAAATTGTTTTGGGTATTTTTTTTAGCCAAATCAAATCAAATATTAATAGTAAACTATATGCCATGAATCTTACCATGTTTTATTAATGTATGACTGACAAATATGCATTGCATTAATATTAAAAGTATGTTTGTATACGTGTGTGTGTGTGTGTGTGTGTGTGTGTGTGTGTGTGTGCAGTGTGTGAGTGTGTGGGAACCAGATATCATATATATATAGCCCCCCCCCAAAGAGCGGCTATATATATACTGTTCATACTTTGGAGCGGAGGTAACCGGGGGAGGGAATATTAATGCAAGCCCACCAGGGCGGGGCGGAGGAGACAGCATATGTGTGTATATGCCACGTGTTTGAGTTCCTGTTTGTCCTTTTTTGGTTTGTTTCCTGTCATTTGTTAATCATCGTTCAGTCTGTTCACCTGAGTTTAATTATCATCTCGTTTGCTCCTTTGTTTCCCGATCTTTATAAGTCTTCAGTGTTATTGTGTTCTTTGTCCTGATTGATGTTCATTTATTGTAAACCGTGTGTTGATGATCATTAAAGACTCCTTTCGTTTACTCCTGCGTTGGGCGCTCCTTTCTACAACCACGTAACCGTGACAGTATATATATATATTCTGTATATGTAACAGCCTTGAAATAAGTAGAATGTAGCTCTTTATAGTTCAGAAGACTGGTAAAGATGTAGAGTATGGTTGAACATTTAGCCAAGAAATACAAAAATAGAAAGAAATCTATTGTTATCTGTGGTGACAACACCGGCTCAGACAGATTGCAGATATATGTTTTAAGGTTAGGATGTTCTGTCAAAGCAGATGATAGTTCAGGATACATTACATACCTTGCGTACAGAAACAGTTAAATAATGCAGATGAAAAACAAAAAGCTGATTTGTTTCGTTCAGCCTCACCCATTGGCGCGTTTGCTTATGTGACTGGTTTGTTTGTGCTATTGATATGAATGAAGTCTACCTGGCTTGTTTTTCTCATGCTTTCATTTCGTGATGCTGTTTTTCTCTGTCTGTCCTCCTGCACTCACCCTCCCTCCCCTCTTCCATCTCTGGTGGCAGGGGGGAACTTACCATGCATTTCACGTCCAAGTAGAAGTGTGTTGCTATGGTGGTTGCTAGGGATTTAGTCTGGAGTGACGTGAAAAGTCCGAATATTTAAGGTGTCCTTCTAACGCAGGGATGTTTGAAGCCGCTCGGAATGAGCAATCACCTCTGAGGGTTGCATTTTCTCGTCTCTCTTTCATTATCATGTCTGCCTCTCTGGAAATATCACCATTGATTTTCAAAAACACACTGACGGATAAACTCGGAGAGACATCAAGCTATGCAGAAGAGAGCTGGGCTTTCTAGTAAATACCTAAACAGTGCTATTGTACAATGTGCAGTCACTGAATTAATCTGTGGTAGGAGTAAACATATTTTTGATGATCTGATCTGAATGTGGCTTAAAAAAAAACAAGGCAGCTTTTCTGGAGCGGTTTTTTCTTTTTTTTTTGCCAGCAATGAGAAAAGCAGGTTCCTAATGTCCTTTCCTCACCTTCCTAATGGAGTGTTTCTCCAGCGCAGATTGTGTGGTTTAAGGATGTTCTTGGCCATGGGTAGTGAGGAAATAATTGATTGTGTTGAAGTAGAGCTGGCCGAGACCACGCTTGTCATTGTGAGCAGGTTTGTAGGCAATCAGTGTTAACTAACTGTTCTCCAGAGACATTATTGAGGAAAGGGTCAATACGAGCGTGGAAGGAAGGATCAGGTGTCGTCATTGGCTCCTCTCACCAACACCTGTGAACTCTTTAACTTTCTGCCTTCACAACAAAGCGGATCTCATGAAAGACATGTTCTTCAATTACACACGCTCTGGGAGGAGAGATGATTCTCCCTGTCTTATTGAGTTCTTTCTCTTTCGTCTCTCTGTGTTTATAGTTCATCTCTTTCTAGTCTTAGTTTAATCAACTCTGTCATTGGTGATTCGCCTAAAACTTCTTCGGAGAAAAAAAGAAAGTTTTGATGTTATACAGTATGAAAATAGAGCTGTTACATGAATGAAGGTAGCAGCTCCGATCATTTGGTCGTGAATAGATTTGATGAGTTAACATTGATGGTATATATTGTTTGCCTGTGTGTCCATGACATATACTGTAAGAGTCTCCACTTGAAAGAAAATAAATGTATAAAAACTAGTCAAAACAGATGTAACAAGTTGTAGAAATGTACTCAGGCCCGGCGCCAGGACGCACGACTTGGGGGGGGGGGGCAAACCGAATCGGGGGGGTGGTCTGGAGTTATATGGTGCTTTTTAGTTTCAAGTAAACGCTCAAAATGCATTATTTAGGTAACACTTTACAATAATTAACTTACACTTTAATACACTTAATACATTAACTAACATTAACTAATTACTTATTGTAAAATGTTACAATTATTTGTTATTAAAATATACGTTCACAAAAACACTTAAATTAAACAGAAAAGCAAGCAGGTGCATGATTTGGCATGGCAGCCAATACAAATAATTAATAACCATTTCCTAACCTAAACCTGCGTTTGGACCAGGCTCGGTTGCAGAATCACATCACTCTGTGCTTCTGAAATTATTATCTATAAAGTTTAGTAGTTAGCTATCTCTGTGTTGTACGTGGCCGCTTATCAAGCATGAAAAACATACGTTTTATTTAAATTCTGAATATATTATCATATACAGCATACAAAGAGCATTTCCTTTAAATCTATTGAAAAAAGACTCATTCATCACAATCTTACAAAGTTCTGTTTTAACCAATGAATGTGAACCACACAATGAAACTTTTTATTTAAATGAAGTAACGAGCATGAACTCGGTGCTGGACAAAAAGCGATTAGTGCGTGGATTCCAACCTAAACATCTCTGATTGGCCATTGCGTTGTAGAAGTCAGCAAACATGTCTGTGATTGGCTACTTTGCTTCCCTCTGTGAAAATGCAGTTTAATATCATTTTACGCTTTCCAAAACAGAAGGGCAGATAAACTGGATTGTTTGCCAAATCTATTTTGTTATGCTATTTTTCCGAAGAAAATAGATCCTAGATCCGGAGTTATGGGCAGCTTTTCCATCTAAAAGCAATCGGTTAGACTATTTTACACTAAGAGTTAGACTATTGCATGCTAAGTCCGGCCGTCCCCCTCGGTCCGGAGGGGGGGCACAGGAATGTCCGTGGGGGGGTCTGAATCTACTCTTTGAATTCATAGTGGTTTCCAATGGTTTTAAAAAAAAACTTATTTTTTGTCATTTTCAAAGAAAATGACAGATCATGTGGTGTGACCTTCAAGTAAAAGGTACTTCATATTTCTCACATCTTGAATTTTTTAGTTTTTAAATACAGTATATTGTCAAGTTCAAAAGTATATGTCACTCTCAAATATTATAATATTTTAGGGAGTTTTACCACGTGGCATTTTACAACCCAAAATGACCTTACCTTCTCATGGCCTATATTTTTTAAAGATTGTCGCAATTTACTCTCCATTTATTTGCCATCTAGATCTAGGATAAGCAGCTGAGCTAATACAGAGACACTATTAGTAGTTTATTTTCCCTACAGGTGTCTTTTCCTTCTATATGTCTGGTTGCTTATTCTACCATCTTACTGGCATCTGTCTCACAGGTTTCGTTTACTCTGAGGTTCATCTTCCCTGTGTTGCTGTGGAATGTATTTTAAGTACACACTATACATTGAGCTCATAGTTTCATCAGATGCTTGTCTTTCTCTTTAGGCTTCCACTGATCTCACTGCCCTCAGAGGAACAGAGCTGTTGAAAAGTGAGGTACAGTTTTTGATCCCATTAGTCTTTATATTCTCTCCTTAGATGAACAGTGCACTAATTACACTATCCATGCATTAATTACCAATGTAGATGCATGACAAGACTTCTAAAATCCTCCTCAAAATTCAATCACAAGCACCTTTTGAGATTTGTTTTAATCCTAGTATTTATTTTAATCCTAGATGTGTTTTGATCCGTCTGTTCTGATGTCCCGACCCAATCACCTGAGATGGGCATTAATGCATTAAGTTGGAATTTTAAAGGCATTCTTAGTTCAATTCTGAATGGCACTCAACCCTAGAGGGTAGATGACTTGCTTGATTTTACATGAATGAGAACAAGTCTGTAAGGGATAGATGTACGTGTGTTCAATTGCTGTTGTTCTTGGTGTTTATCGTTTAGCCAATGAAGCATTTAAAATCTGACATGAAAATTAGATTTGAACCTACAGGGATAGTTCATTCTTTTGTTGTTCCGTATGCCTTTTTTCTTCAATGGAACTCTAAATGTCTCATCGTTTTTGTCCATCGTGTTTTTGACCCTGCTGACTTTCAGTCAGCCTTCAAAATATCTACTTTTGTGTTCAAAACATGCACATTTTGAACAACGTGTGGGTTAGTAAATGATTACAGAATTTCCATTTCTTGGTGAACTATCCCTTAAAGACTGTACACTACAGCCAATTGAAAGACTATAATTCTATCCCTTACAGCCTAAATTCCATACAGCAATGCTAATGTCTGCAATCTGATTGGTAATACATGATTGGCACACAGTGCTGTATCTTCCCAAGAACCCTGTGCAAAACATGATAGCCTATCTTTAGCAGTCTTGCAGACAAATCTCACTGTGTTATGTATTGACAGTTGAGAAGTCTACATTAAGTGCATACATTGAATGCGCACGTCAAGGGAGGGGGGTTATTTAGGAGAAAGATCAATAGAAGGTTAAATTACCGGCCCCTCTTCGGCACTACAGGCCCAGCGAGAGCAAGAGGGAGTCGCTCTTCCGAACTCTCCCCCTCCTTCTCTCTTTCCCCACTGCTTCTGCAGCCATCACATATACTCAGCTTAGTTAGCCTGGGAAAAAGAGCCCCAAACCCCGATCAATAACTTTGGTCTTGTCTGCCTAATTGCTCATTGGTTGACATTGGCACCCGGCTATATGTAAGTGCATGTTCCTGGAGTGATTCACTCTTCCCTTCCCTCTCTCTCTCTACCACCCTCTCTTTACTCTGAAAAACACCTCACGCCCTCCATTCCTTCCTCTTCGCCACGTTTGGGATGGGAAACCCGAACCGCAGTTGTCACGTCGGGACGCGAGCATCCAAAGACTCCGGCAAGACCTGCTCGTCTCTCATCAGGCCCGTGACACCCAGAGCGTTCAGGTAAATAAGCTCCGCTAATGACCATTAGGCAGATAAGACTCGCTCTCGCTCTCTTGCTTGCCTGTTATGCAGATCCGCGACAGGAAATTACCTTTTTTTTTTTTTTTTTCTCCTCCCACACCCCCTTGCGTCGATGATTACCATGCCTTCAAATCTTAAGTGTGCAGTGTTTGCATAGTGCTCTGATTATTCTCAGGGCATACTGCATGAATAAACAAATGCATGAGGGCGCATATCAAGCAAACGCCAATGGGTATGGCTTCACGTTCTTTGTGTATGGAAATATAATTTGGGTTTGTTTCAGTGGGACAATAACGTCCGAAATACGTGTTGATTACGGCAGCGCTATTTGCATTTCATTTAACGTCGAGTGCTAAAGCGACACTGCCCCTCTCTCTGGATTCAAATGCGATATTGATCAGTCTGTCTCGGGAGCTCAAATCAAAACAATGATGTCTGTCCTGAACGCCACATGTATTTTAACCTTAGTTTTTACGTATAAACAAACAATTATGGTCACTAATCGGATGCATGATCTATTTTCCAACCCTCCATTCGCCATAAGACGCGTTTTGCTATTCCATTTGGCTTTTTTTTCCAGTTGTAGTGTGCTAATGTCATGATTTAAATGAAGTATTGATCAGTTTAGGAGGGGAGAATGGAGAGAGAGCGCAATTGTAAGGCAAAGAAAGAGCAGGGTTATCGGCTTGCATCACAGACCGAAAAGCAGAGCTAAAGGATGAGCTGGGTTTTTAGGATTAAAGGGAAACAATTCTCATTCTTCCCTCGTTGTTTTAGTCCGCAATCTGGCAGGAATTTGAGCGTTCGCTATGCCAACAGACGGATGGGAAGACGAGGCAAGGCTTGACGTGCTTTTCACCAGACCACAATCAATGGGTAAGGCTAGGGGCGACTGTTTGATTTAGGTGACTTAGGCAAATTTGTGGATTACTCTCGGGCCTCTAATGAGCGAGGCTGATTAATTGATCGTCGGCGTGGAGTCCCCGGGCCTCCATTTTGGATATGCGACTGTCATCGTGCGACGATTTGAAATGCAGAAGAGGATGGTGGATAATATCTGACTGGACCGGAACCAGGGGTCTGCCAAACCTCCTCCTCCTCTCTCTTTTTCTCGACTCCCATCTTTCCCTCCTCTCCGTTCTTTTTAGCAGGTGACCATATTGTGCTAATTACAATATTCTTATTTATTTCCGATGTGACGTGGTGGGCCTTGCTTTAATTATTTGAAAAATAACAACATTAATGAATACTTTTTTGCTTCAAAAAGTGGAGAATGGAGTGACATGGTGCAAACTGCTTGTGTATGTTACCGAAAATCGTAAAGATTTGTCTGCAGAAATATTGCTTGTTCTCCCGCTCTTCCTGTCGAACAATGAGCTGCGATTTCGCATTTGGTTAAGAAGCATTGATTTTTGCTTCTGCATTCAGTGCAGGGCAGCCCTAGCTCGTCTGGAGTATCAGGGTGTATGTGAAGGGTACTAGAACCACTCGGGGTGGATGTTGGGGCTGCGATGAGGGCCAGATTAACACCGGTTCCTCCTTGCCGGAGCTCTAGTCATGAAGGGTTCTGCGAAACAAGAAGACGAGTGGAGAAACAGGCTCTTTGTAGTGGATTGATTTTCTATTCCTTTGCACCCTGCCCTCTATTGTGGTTGGATAGCTGGACGTCCAAGAGCAGAGACTGTGGGATCTGCAGAGAGAGCTGCAAGAAAGCCAGCAGAATCTCCAGAGGGGACACGACCGCAACCAGCAGCAGCACAGGCAGCTACAAGATGCCAGGAAGCAAGATCAGGAGCTGCAGGCTCAGGTAAAAGCTTCACGGCCAGGCCCAGGCTGCTCGGGCCCACACACTCTCTTTCTTTCTCGCTTCCTCAATGTCAGTGCTTTTCTTTGTGACATACTTTAATCTCAGACCACTACATTTGCAGTAATTTATCTATTTTTCTCTTCTTCTAAAAGGGATAATTTCATATAAGAAAAATAATAGCTGTAATTATAAAGAATTGGCTTGTGCTGTAACACACCAAGTTTACAAAGAGGAAATTTTAGTCGTGAATGATTTTGAAAAAGCTTTGAGAGGGGAAAAAACATGAAATTATCTAAATCCAAGATACTTTATGTAGTTTGAAGCTTTTGTTGTTTTTCTACATGGTGCTTGCTGTAATGACAGCGGCTTGTGAGCTCCAGTTGCAACTTTGACATGTGGATGGATGTTTTGGCTCACTGAAATACTTAATATACAGTTTGTTGGGAGTCTGAAATCTGTTGTTTTTAGGTACCAAATAAGCTCTTTATTTATTTAGGTTACTCTGCTAACCTTGTTATATTCCAGGTTTGTTATAGAGAGTGCAGTGCATGTGTTGAGCAGCTGGCAGTGCCTGTCTGAACTCTTCCAGCTTGACTGAAATTAGTGCTTACTTTGAGACCGGTGTTTCCCCTCCCCTGTTGAGGTGAGGAGGGTCCCAGAATGTTCCTGCCAAATGCCAGGGAACATGATTCCAAAGAAGACATTTACTCTGGAAGGAAAAATGCAATAGATACTAAAAAACATGTCACAAAACCCTACTAAGGTAGCTCTTTCAAACAAAGCTCAGGAGACTTTATGATCTAAGCTTATGCTTTTTTATGTATCAACCCTCTCTGAGATGTTTCTCGGGACAGCTATACAGTATAATCATTTGACATTAAGATTAATTGATGAGAAATATTTGAGCTTACATTGAACTTTCTGAAACTCTAGTAAAGGACACATTGAAATGACAAAAATCAGAGAAGGTTAAAGCTGTATTCTCCATTTATTCTCATTTGGATTTTGAATGTTGTGTGATTTTCTCTCATCTGGGCTGTAAATTGTAATGCATACATAATTTAAATGCATCTAACCAAACAAACAGTTTGTTGTATTGGGCATGTAGCTGCAAGCTTGTTTGCTGCAATGAGACTCTGAGCCCTCCCCTCCTGGATGGGACTGCTGACCAATCAGAGCTCAGGCCAGTGCTGTCCGTCACCAGCGGCTGTGTCACCTGTCGCTAGGCGTCATGGCAGACTGTTGGGGGAGCTCAACACTGATTGCTCAGAGAACAATCTCACAGTGCCTTAGTTTACTAACACTCCCATAGTTAAAGGCACAATATGTAAGATTTTTTTATTCAAGTATCCAAAAAACACTAGAACAGTGTTATATATTTTGCTGACTTGTGTACTTACATTATCCCAAATGTTTCGAAGAATGTTTAAATCCAGAGAAAAAAAGCAATTTTAACCAGTGAACCGGACCGTGTTCATAGTGCTTTTGCGTCCCCTGCCAATGATGTCATACACCCTCGATTTCCGGTTTTCTTTTGTATAGAACATGGAAACACCAAAAACGCTTTAAAATTTTATGCGTTTTGTTATACAAGCGACGACCGCCGCATTAATTCTGATCATGTCTTGTCTTGAAAATTTGATCGCAGTGACCATTAATCGGCTGTTGGTGGTGAACATGTCAAACCAGCGATCAAAGACTACAGATGTTTAGCCTAGAATTATAGGCAAACATTTTGAATTTTCAAAATCTGTCTCAGATGACCAAATCGTGGCCAAAATTGCAGTGTGCACTGGGCTATAGCTGATTCATCTATTCCACAGATGAAAGGTTCGATTACAGAGGTTATAAGCTCCATACTGGTTGTTCCAATCACAAGTGATCAGCCAAGACACATTGCTGTATACATCTGGTAATGGCATGCGTTAGTGTTTACAATAAGGCCGTGACCATGTCATGAGCATCGGGATGGACAAAAACTTTTTTTTTATGGACAATGATAGAAAATTATAGATGAGCAGTGAAAATAACTAGAATTTATTGTAATCAGTAAATAAATAAATAATTATCCACACATTCTTTCTTAATAACATGCCTAATATAGCAAAAAATGGTTTCATTAATTTGTATTGTTTCATTGCTTTCAGGTATTAAATACACAAATTATGTACATTTAAAATTGATAATTTGAGGAACAAAAATATGCATTACTGGATATTACATTAATATGACTGGTTTTACTGGTCATTTGCTTAATTTTTATTGTAAAACATTTAAACAGTAACATCATAAATATTGAACTACTTGCATCTTGCCTTACATGCGTTCACTGAAGTAGTGCGCTGGAATTCATGTTCGGGTTCTGATAACAGTCTGCCTTCTTTGATTTGATTGACCATCTCAATCATTTTGACATTGACAAGAACTGTTAGACCACTGAGGCAGCCATATTTAATTATTGGTGGTTATGGCACTGGTTTACGCTGCTGTGTTGCCATGTGCCTTTTTGTCCAATGTTGTTGAAGTAAATAAATCTCAAAATATGTATTATTATTATTTTATTTCATTTATTAGGATAATGAATTATTTTATTTAGCATTGTCCCATTTCATAATGAGATCACCTGAACAGGATGTTAATGCCAGCTGTAAATGAAGTCATAGTATGAGTACTAGTATGCCACTTTTCCACTGTCGGACCAGTGCGAGCCAGTACTTTAAACAGGCCGGGCGTAGCTAATAGCCTCGGACCTGTAGCACCGAGGCCAAATTAAACTGTGTTTCCACTGTCTGGCCAGAACCACCACTCTATGTGAAATAACACAGCAATGTCTTTATCTCATATGTGTACACACAGTTGGTCAAAACGATTCATTGCTTTAGCTGTAATAAAATGCTTTGTTTACTATAGGAGAGCTACTGTATATGAAGTGTGTCTGCTCTCTTGTAGCTCTCAGAGGTGAAAAGGGATCTGGTGAAGCTGCAGCTGGAGAATGAAGCTCTACTGGGAATCAAACGACACCAGGCCACTGAGGTACTACTGTTGATGGCAATGTTTACCTATAAGTTCATTTGTGAAGTGATTTTCATGCTTTATTGGGTGTTTGAATAACGGTATTGATGTATACGCTTAGCCAACAATTTTAGAGATTTTGGTCTGTCATAATGAAGATTGGTGCTGCACTTACATGACTAGCTTGGGATGTTACTAAAATGGCCACCAAGTGAACTCGAAGGCCACCCTGATTAAAGGAACTTGGTACCAAGTTGTTTCTTTAATACAGTTTGTTACCATGAGCATAACTTAAAATTAGAAGTATAACCCTTTGCCACACAAAATACTTTGATATTGGGTGCAACATACCTTGTACTTTCATATAGTCCGAGATCTTTTTAACTTGTTTGTGCAGCGGTGTGGTGTGTATGTGTTCGTTCTCTCTCTCCCTCATTAACCTGTATGGCCGTGGATCTGAGCTCTAGCAGATGTCTCTCTCTAGGGGGCTGGGTTTTATATTGGAGTTATACATAGCCATGGCTTTGGGGCTGCTGAGAAAAGGTCAGGCCTTAGTGAGCGAGTCTGATTATAGCTGGGAAATAAGTGCTCCACGGGGCTGATTGCAAGGAGGTCACCTCCACCAAGGGTCAGATTGAATTAGTGTGTCTGTGTGCGCCCTTGGAAAGAAGCTTCAATTGCATTAAGTTTCTCATGTCTGGCGCCGCCCTGTAGATGGACAGAGTCACTGCGGAGCTTGGTTTGGTTCGGTCCACGGCAGAGCAAAATAGCAAAGAGGCCCAAGAAGCTTGGAAGAAATGCCACGAACTGGAGGATGAGCTGTCTCTTGTCCGAGCCCGCCTGAGCCAGGAAGGGACTCGGGGTGCCAAAAACACAGTGACATTGGATATTTCACAATTTACAAATACAATCAAACCGATATGCACTTGAGTAGTTGTGCTAGGAATGGAAATGGACCTGGCCATACCATGGAGGGTTATTATCATTAAGTAAAACTTGAAAATAATAATAATAATTTATACTTATAATAAAAAATAGTAAAATAAACCAATGAATTATTGTAAAAGCACACAGCAAAATTACAAAAAAATTTATAAATATCAATGTGAAAACAGAAAATATAAACATAAAATCTAACTCAAAATAATAAAAACTATAATAGTGCAGTATATCAGTGATGCTAAAATAACACTGATACCATCATGCAGTGATACTATCGGCTGTTACTACCATGGTACTGAATTATTAATATTCATATACACCACAACATCTACATGGTATTCCAAAGGTACTTCAGTGAATACCCTTTATTACCATTGGACATGTCCAATAAACCATTGTCATTCTCTAGTTAGTATGTAATTGTAGTCTTTGGCCTTGTCCCAAATGACATACTTCATGTGCACTTGTGGACTTACAGTGTCCTCTGCGTATGCGTGTCCGTTAAGTTCATGATACCAGTGCTTGTCCTATTCATCATTTTAGCGGCATTTCATCACAAAGGTGTGGACTCAGAAGAACCCGAGGGTTTTAGGGTGTGATTTGGGACAGGGCCTCTGTCATTCATATACCATCTGCTGTTTGTTCATAGTCTTTGACCTCTCTGTAATGTCACATGGTCTGGGAGTCATTACTGCGGTTATTACTGGTCTGTTTATCCAGTTGACCTCTGCTCATTTTACTGAGCTGTCTTAAGCCATTTTACAGACTTCAGATTTTTAGAATAGTTTTTACCCTGAACATACATTATACTGACAGATGTTTAGGATCAAGGAACTCGTAAAAGTATAAATATGATGGCTGATTACAACTTACCAGAGTACTGTCTGTTCTGTTTTAGATGTTTTTATTTTATTTATATATATTTTCATTTAATTTTATTTAATTTTATTATTCATGCCACTTTGATAATAAAATAAAATTATAAAGTGGAAATTTGTAGAAAAAGGTTTAGTATATTCAAATTTGCAGATTAATTAGTTATCATTAGTTATCAGACCCTTGTCCCAGAAGGACTTAATTTTGCTACCTGGTCTCATAGCATTTACGTACCTGGCTGCACTTTTTAGCGAGACACCAAATACGTACCAATAACTACATTATTACTGCAGTTTCCAAAAGAAACAAACACTAGAGGCAGTAAAACTCCGACATCTTTTACTCCTTTTCACACACATTTACAGAGTTTTGATTAATAAAGCGTTTTTTTTTTAACACAATTACTTGAAGAATATCATGTTACGACTTCAAAACAATATTAATATGCTGGGAGATATGAAAACTGATGCTTTTGAACGTTAGCATCACACATATCCAGCCTCGTATCTTTGGGTTTTCATAGACGGTAAGTTTGTTCGGTAGTTCACGGAGTACGGAGACGTATTTAGGAGGCGAAGAGCTCCGGTTCGAATCCTGTGTCATCACGGTTCGACAAAGCAGTTTAAATCTGAATATAAGGAAGATGAAATGGCTCGGTTGCATCAAAAAATACAATTTTATATCAGTTTTGCATTTTGTTAACAACACTATCGGGTAGGTTTAGGGTTGGGTTTGGTGAAGGGCATATTTACAACTCGATAGAGCATTAACTTTTAGCGACGGTCCCCGGATATTTGAATTCTGAACCACCGCAATACATTTCTGTAGCAACGTAATAAAAACACAGAAATATGTACCTATATCTATGTAATAAAAACACAGCAATATGTACCTATATCTATATAATAAAAAACGTGCTGTAAGGTATGTAAAACGGTGTCGCACAGAAAGTGCAGAGGTACGTATCTTTAAAAGACCAGGTTGGAATATTGCATTGGATTTGAAATTACACATGAAATTGTGTATGGCAGAAAGTTTTTGATCTCTCTGTCAGAATATCAACGAGAGCTCATGGGTGCTACATTCTTATTCTTTGTGTTTTATGATAATCTTTTAATGATCGTTCATGATCTGGAACTTTAATCAAATTTCTGCTTGGAGAAGTTAATCTAAACATAGTATTTTTCAGCATTACCTGCAAATTCTCACCTAGGATCAGACCTATAATTTTCCAGAAGTCCAACAATTCACTAAAAAATTTTTTTTTATTGTCTTATGAAGTATTCTAATTTGTTGTGAATTGGTGGGTTTTTGTTAAATGAGCCAAAATCATCACAATTAAAAGAACCAAAGACTTAAACTACTTCAGTCTGTGTGCATTGAATTTATTTAATACACAAGTTTCACAATTTGAGTTGAATTACTGAAATAAATGAACTTTTCCACGACTTTCTAATTTATTGAGATGCACCTGTACATGAATGCCATATTGTTTACTTAAAAGCATAGCTCTCCCCAAAATGAAAATGCATTCATAAGTTCTCACACTCATGTTGTTCCAAACCAGAATAACTTGTCGAAACGTCTAAAATGAGCCATAGAGGTATGTCCTGTACTCTATATTTCAAATCATTTGAAGCTTTATGATGAGGAACAGACTGAAATTCTCAGTCCATTATTGTACAGTTTCATCTACATATTTAAATATATTGTCTCAAGGTTTCCAGTGTATAGCAAATGTTGATCTATTCCTCTCACAAATCTATTATATGACTTCATTTATAGAATAGATGAAGTAGTCATACAGACTACTTTATTGTGCTTTTTGTCCTTTTTGGAAAGAACATGAGTCACAGAGTTTGTAACAACATGAGAGTGAGTAAATAATAAGAGAATTTTCATTTTTTTTGGCTGAACTATTTCTTTTAAAATCATTATTACTCCACTGCACAGCTGGACAATTTTTCCTTTAGATAGACCTTCATATCTGAGGTTAAAATAAGCCCCCGGCACAAGCCTGTCTGCCCACAGATCACACACTTCCACACTCTTAACGCTCATGATTTTCACAGAAATGAAGCTGCGTTCGTGATTGAAACTGTGGCTGCATTATTACTCACCGGTGACTGTGTGAGTGTGTACGTGTCTGTCTTGTGTGTTTTAATGACGCATACATCCTTTATCTGCAGCCTGCACTTAATCCCAGCACTGCTGGCTCAGGAACAGATTACTGACAGCAGATGTGATGAGAGCAGAGCAGGGGAACCCGACCCACACACACACACACACACACACACACACCTCCGCTTCTCATTTTGACAGAACAGTGCAGCCATTTTCTCACTGCTCTGTTTGTTCTGAGCTACCATCTTTGCTCTGGTTATTGTCTCCTACTCAAAACATTTCTGTGTTTGATGGTAAACATTTGCAAGGTGAATTTCATGATTTTTGTGCATGTGTGTTCCCAGGCTGAGCAGATCCAGCGGCTGGAGGAGGAAGTGTCCAGGCTGAAATCTCAGCATAGTTCAGTCAGTCAGCAGGTAACAGCAGGTCAACCTCACACTCTTATTTCTAACATCTCCCAGTGTTACCCTGTCAGCAGAACTGTCACGCAGAACTGTCACTTTTTTAACCTTTTTTCTACTTAAATATTGAAATGCAGTCAAGATGTAGATGGGGGCCCATATCTGTCCCTTTAAGGCACATTGTATATCCCTTAATCCAAGCAGCTATTAACTTGTGAAGTTAATTTAGCTGGATTGCTGCTGCCATTAAAGAAAAATGGCTTCTAGCACCAGTTATTATAGTAAACTAAAACCATAAAAAGCTTTTGTTTCTTGAAATAAATAAATTCAATAGTGGTCTCAGACATTTGGACCACATTATGTGTCAAATCACCAATAATATTGCTTAAATTACCTCAAAAAACTGTATGGTCCAGCAAATGTTATAGCATGTAATTTAAATGACAAAAAAAGTAAAGTTATAAAATAAAATTAGATACAATAAAGTAAAATAAAAGTTAAACACAAAAATATTTTCTTGGTCATGTGACTATTAACCAATATTAGAGAACTGGGAATGTGATCATTTGTTGTTGAATTATTGAAATATTAACTTTAAAAACTTAAAATCGTAGGTGGTGCTTTAAGTAAATATTTTAGGCCAAAGGGTTCAGCTGTTTTGTCCAATGGCAATTCGAAGTGCAGATCCATGCACAGTTTAACAGCTAATATTGGCTACAACCCATTGCACTTTTGAGGAGGAACTACAGACCTGCATCACAAGTGTGAGAAAAAACTATAAGCATGGCAGACCACGGTTAATAAAGAGATTTAGATCAAGAGATTTGAGTGATCAATAAAACTAAAATATTTATATAATTTGTGTTTTATTGCTAAGACTTTACAATAATGTACATTAGTTAACTACATTAACATGAACTAAGAATTAACAATACTACAGCATTTATTAATCTTAGTTAATGTTAATTTCAGCATTTACTAATGCATTATTAAAATCATAAGTTGTATTTGTTAACATTAGTTAATGCACTGTGAACTAACATGAACAATCAATGAATGACTGTGTTTTTATTAACTAAGAGTAATAAAGATGAATAAATAGTGTAATAAATCTATTTTCATTGTTCATTCATGTTAGTTAATACATTAACAAATGACACCTTATTGTAAAGTGTTACCATTTAATTTTTTATTTTATGATTTATTTTAGCTATTTGCCAGAAAAACATGAACACATTTTCATGTATTTAGTTTAACTGGATATAGTTTAACTTGTACTTAAAATAATTAAATCTAAAAAAAACTCTAAAACTATAAACCATATTTAAAAACCAAAAACTAATAGCAAGCGAATAGGGAGGCAGCACATAAGTCACATGATATTTAGAGATCAGGTGATTGGCTGAAAAAGTTCTAAGTGCTGTGAAAAAGGTGTATGTCCCATTCCTGTTTTTTTTTTGTGCATATATTTTTCACACTTTAGAGGATTCAGATCATCAAACAAATTTGAATTTTACACAAAGATAGCTCGAGTAAACACAAAATGCAGTTTTGAAAATGTTATTTAATTTATTAAGGGAAAAAAGCTGTCCAAACCTGTCCTGGCACTACGTGAAAAAGTAAATACCCCCTAAATATAATTACTGGTTGTGTCACACTTTGCAGAAACAGCTGCAATCAAGCGTTTGTGATAACTGGCAATGAGTCTTTCACATCACTGTGGAGGAATTTTGGCCCACTCTTCTTTGCAGAATTGTTTTAATTCAGCCACATTGGAGGGTTTTTGAGCATGACTGTTTAAGGTCATAACACAGCATCTCAATCAGATTTAAGTCCAGACTTTGATTTGGCCACTCCAAAACCTTAATTTAGTTTTTCTTGAGCCATTCAGAGGTGGACTTGCTGGTGTGTTTGGGATCATTGTCCTGCTGCATACCCCAAGTGCGCTTGAGCTTGAGGTCACAAACTGATGGCCGGACGTTCTCCTTCAGGATTTTCTGATAGAGTGCAGAATTCATGGTTCCATCAATTATGGCGAGTCGTCCAGGTCCTGAAGCTGCAAAGCAGCCCCAGACCATCACTCTACCACTCTGTTTGACTGTTGGTATGGTGTTCTTTTTATAAAATGCTGTGTTGGTTTTAACGCCAGATGTTATAGGACACACACCTTCCCAACTTTTGTCTCATCAGTCCACAGAATATTTTCCCAAAAGTCTTGAGATTAATCATGATATTTTTTTGACAAATGTGAGATGAGCCTTTGTGTTCTTTTTGGTCAGTAGTGGCTTTAGCCTTGAAACTCTCCCATGGATGCCGTTTTTGCCCAGTCTCTTTCTTATTGTTGAATCAAGAACACTGATCTTAATTGAGGGAAGTGAGGCCTGCAGTTCTTTAGATGTTGTTCTGGGTTCTTTTATGACCTCCTTGGATGAGTCGTCATTGCATAGTAATTTTGGTAGGCCAGCCACTCCTGGAAAGGTTCACCACTGTTCCAAGTTTTCTCCATTTGTGGATAATGGCTCTGACCGTGGTTCGCAGGAGTCCCAACGCCTTAGAAATAGCTTTATAACCCTTTCCAGATTGATAAATGTCAACTATTTTGTTTCTTATCTGTTCTTGAATTTCTTTAGATCGCAGCATGATCTGTTGCTCTTTAAGCATGCTTCACTTTGTCAGACAGGTTCTAGTTAAGTGATTTCTTGATTCAACAGGTCTGGCAGTAATCAGGCCTGGGTCTGGCTAGTGAAATTTAACTCGGTATTCTAAAATAATGTGGTTAATCACAGTTCTTTCATGATTTAACAGGAGGGGGCAATTATTTTTTCATGTAGGGCCAGGTAGGTTTGGACAGCTTTTTTCCCTTAATAAATGAAATAATCATTTAAAAACTAAATGTTGTATTTACTTGCATTACCTTTGTGTTATATTAAAATTAGTTGGATGATCTGAATCTTTTAAGTGTGACAAATATGCGAAAAAAAAAACTAAACAGGAAGGGGGCAAAAACCTTTTCACGGCACTGTATGTTCCAATCGTTTCTGATTTTAAATCAAGACATTCAGGGTGCTGCCAGAACCGAACCTGCATTTCCCACATGAGCACCAAGGCTTGAGCATTAACCACTATCCACAGTTCCAACTCTCTTGTGCCTCCTAATGCCACCCAAATTCAGTCTCTCATACCTAAATCACAATCTCTGCCACATGACGCCATGGCATGTCTTTCTTTCTTTTTCTCCTCACTTTTAAGTCTTTGTTTCTTCACGTCTCTCTGGTTGAGTCTCGTAACCCTCTTGGGGAAGCAGTGGGGACGGCTGGCCGCTTGAGCCCTCGTGGAGGTTAATGGTGACTCGGGCTCCAGGTGGGAGTAATCAGTTGTGTGCAGTCCAGCGGGGGTCAGCAGGTACCAGCGCTCCCTCCTGCTGCCCCCCTCCTTCCTCCGGCGGAGGAGTGTAAGGGCCCGGAGAGTGCCGAATGATTGCTAATAAAACATTTGATTGAGAGGAGAGCGGAGTGCCAACCATAAACAGGCTGGATTCTGCCCTTTAATTTCACCAGCTCCAGAGAATTGCTTTTGCTGTGCCGCAGAGCGAGGCTTATACACAAACAGTTAGTTGTCTAGCCTAGAACCGAAGATCTAATTTTGCGTGCGTGAGTGTGTGTGCGTGCGCACGTTTGGGTGTTTGTCTATTTTGTGTTCCTGGAGACAAAAACTAAGGGCTTTTCATTTTAAATTCTCACTGCTGTAGATGCTGCCTCGACGCTGATAAGAAAAAAACAATCATTTCATACTGCTGAGAAAATTGGCTGTAGTGCGGCCAAGATGGCAACAGCCTTGCGCAGAACACTTCGGATTCTAATTTGCTTTTTCTGTCAGGTTGAACTGTGTTGCTGAGGTGTGTGTGTTCCTGACTGCATGCAGACGGTGTATTACTGCACCGTACGATTGACTAAATGCATTTTTGCTGCACTCATAGTATATAATCACCCCTGTAGCGCTCACAACAACAACTCAGAATTTCTGCATAAAACACGATTGCTTGCTTGCTTGCCTGTGTGTGTGTGTATGTGTGTGTGTGTTGGGCTCAGATGAAAGGTTAACGCTGGAGCATATATCAGACACTAGCGTGCAGTAATAAAGGGCCGGCTATAGAGCTGCTTCTCTCCTTCTGGGAGCTGCGCGCATTTTTATAACCTCGCTGACAGCAAGATAAAGTGCTCCTCCAATTAGAAAAATATTTGGGCGCATACCTTCCTGCGAGAGTCCCCAGCTTTTTTATTTTCAAAACCATTTTATATGGAATCTCGGGCAGTTTGGTTGTTTGTTTTTCACTCCATGAATGCGACACGTGTGTTTTTGCCCTCGCAGCATGTGTGAGAGCGATCGCATGCATCCGGTTTTTATAAGGGCTACGGTTGCAGACATTGCAATGCCTGCACTCCACGCTCACGAACGTGCCCTAATTAATTCTTAATCCTCGTCCGTGTTCTTTCCTCCTTCTTTTAAGAATAGATGTATGTTGGGGGGCTTTTCTTACAGAGTGCATTAAAATTAAATTCTCTCTTGTTGTTGTGAAAGAGGCGCACGTTAAAAATAATTGGATGAGGGAGAGAACAAAGGGCTGCCTCTCCCTTGCGTGGCTGCATGGCCCAGCGAGGCGTTAATGCCGCACCCGCCGCATTGTTCGGCTGTCTGCAGCCATCTCCCCAGCCAGACACTCAGCGCTGCTCAAGTCACTTTTAATGTCTGATAATCAAGGTGAATTTTCAAAAAGCTGCCATTTTCAAATGATGGTGTATATATTATGTGGAGATGGGGATTTTGAGAGAAGGGAGGGGGCCGGTGGTGGGCGGCAGACGGGATGAGGGCCATGCACAGTGAAAGAGAGACACCTACTGTTTGCCGGCCGTACTGCCGGGACGCTGTGCAGGGAGTTTGACGGTTGCGTGACAGATGTGTGATTGGCTTGCGTGTAATCTGTGAAGCTTACGTGGAATGGGTCGGTGGAACATGGCATTCAGAGAATTGCGGTTTCTTTATTAACTATATTGTTTGTAGTGCAAATCAGTGAAAGACAGCCAGAATACATGAATATGAGTAAAAAATCATATTGTGCTTTTCACAAAAGAGGACACTTTTTTAAAAATTATTTAATGCATTTTTAGTGCATCAGCAATCAGCTATAAATATTACCATTTATGCAACTTGTTAAATGCATATATGCAGAAGTCAACTAATTTCTTTTTATTATTTTGTTTATTGTTAGTTCATACCTAATGCATTAACCAATGTTAACAAGCCTATTGTAAAGTGTTTTTTTATCTTACAAATGCACTCATATGGCAAATGTTTTGTGCTTTGCTTGACAAACGTGTGCTTCTCAGTGGTTTGCACCTTTATTTGGCTACTGACGTGTCAGCTAGCTTTGCAGGCTCTTATGGAATTTACATTTTCATTTGTGAAGTACAGATGGAACCAGCCATTCGCTACTGTACACGAAGCTGCGCCGTTTTTATGCTGGTTTCACACATACAGCTATGCCATTTTCATTTCAGAGAACGAGGCAATTTCTGGGACATGAATTCTGGTAATGGGACGAATTCTTGTTACCAGTGTTATTTATCGTTGTAAAGATACTATAGTTTTTATATAGATTGTGTTTTTTATTTTATAATACTTGAATTAATATTTATTTTAAGTTTTTATTTTAATACAAATTTTTAGTAATTTTGTAATTTTGTTTAAAAAAATGCAAATAAATAAATATACATTTAATAAAAAAATAAATCATTTTATTTCACTTAATGTTTTTCAAGTAACGGATTTTATGATTTTATTTGTAAATACTATAATTCCTTAACACAAGCATATTTGCTGATATAAAAGTAGTTTGACCAATAGCATGCAAGCATTGGACATAATCGACCAATTGTGGCATACGAAAAGGCGGGATCTACAGAGAATGGTCAAAGCAATGCTAATACTTGTACATAGAATGTATAAAGACTATGGAGAGCATTTCAGTATCGAAACAAATCCCATACATTTTGACCATTTAGAAATCCGGGTCAGATGCTTCTTTAAGGTCCAAAAAGAGGAAGTTTCCAGGAAAAAGAAGACGTATGGTCACCTTAATAAAGCCAATGCTGGTTTTTGTAAATGTACATCTATAGTCGTTCATTACTGTGTTAAAGCCCCACATCATTACCTCAGTGTGTAGCAACCAAGCTCTGTCTCACTATACATCCTTTTTTCTTTCTGCAGTGCTTCTGCATTCTCATTTTTCACCCCAGCATGCACCGCAGCGAACGCTGCAATACATTACAGAGGTGAATGTATGCAGCACGTAGAACGTAATGCGTGTGTATTTATTTCCTCCAGACTGATTTACTCTCCCCTGGCTTGGAGGAGGGAGAGGAGAACAACAATCTACAATGAGCTTGATGTATCAGATCACAGTTTTTTGCAGTGCAATCCTTTTTTATTACTACATTGCGACAGTTTTTGTTATTTTTTTGTACGTATGTGTATTTGTACATCATGTTTCAAGCAAAAGTCTCTGTGGTGCTGTACTGAGGCGACTGAATACAAAAATGGGATGGAAGCCTGAAATTGCTGCTGAGCTTTGTGAGGACCGTGACACGACAGGGTCCAAATGCATTATCCTCTCCATAAGGCCTCAACTAGTGATAAAGATGGAGAAGACTTTTTTTTTGTGTGTTCTTAGAAGAAAATGGACGAGTAAAAAGCCTTTGGTCCAGTGCGTCTGTTTTTTTTATCCATTGATTATGAGAGCGCTGGGGTTTGTTTTAAGATGCCTGTCTTCAGTGGACTGGCTTAATGCACCGGCAGAGCGGGGGAATGTGAACGAGGAGGACAGGAGCCTGTGTCTTCACTTCTCTTTCATGAAGAGAGACGTGACGTGCTTCCTGAGAAGGATCCTTGTCTCTGTGCGTGTTTGTGACTGCGAAACGAGGACGGAAGTATCTTTGAGGCACACAAACATTTATAAACAAAGAGGAATGCTTTTAATGGGTCACAACGCAGGGTTGTCAAGGGTATTTGTGGCTTCAGTACTGGAGGATGTGACTCTGACCTGTTGATCGACTGTGCTGCTCTGAATCAATGGAAAAGGAAGTTGACGCTCACGTCATGACGATGCATCTCGACAGGTTTCTAGTCATTAGTCCATCCTATTTGAAAGCAAAAATACAAAGTTCTGGCATGAAGCTCTTGATAGCGCAGAACTCAGTCTGACATAATGAGATCATTTTCACATGACTGGTTCTCTACTGTATCGGTAGCCAATGAGATCGCTGCTCAACATTCAATACTTGGCTAATGCCTGTGGTAACAGTTGCAGCACACTTCAGAAAACCCTCTTCCTTCTCCAGCTTCACCTGTATAGATCTGAGCTTTGATCATGTCACGGGTTGATCATGTATGTTATGAGGGCTTGTTCATATATGTTATATGTGCAGCAGCAGTATTTCTTACATGCTCACAGCAGCATGTTGTGGATCTATTGGCAGTGCCGCAGCAGCAGCGAAGCAGATCTATTCCACCAAGACCTAATACATAAACAGTGTCACGTACATTACCATGCCAATCCCTCTGAGAGGTGTCATGACAGAAATACAAATCAGTACAAATTTTGTTTTTAATATTCAGCTATGGCACAGGATTAAAGACCAATTAAATTATACTATGGGCGGAGCTACCTAGTTAGATTCTGCATATATTTAAATTAAGTTACTGACTTAGCTTTTATTGATTAAGGCACTACTAGAAAAAATTATGATAATATCCTGGCAGAAAATTATCAGTAGCATTTTGTTAAGTTTATGGACATTTCCTTTAACTCTAAAACAAAACAAACACAATGCGAATGCCTAATTCAAGATACAGGTAAAATGTGAAAAATGAATATGGTGAATTCCTTCATGTACTTCATGTAGCACAGTACATTGTGCCTTATTATTACGACAGACTTTTCTTAGAGTGACACGTTCAGTATCATTGAGATACTATTATAAATTGTATTTATATTTTTAATTTAGTTTTCAATTTTCATTTTCATTTTAGTGAACATTTTAGTAATTTTGTGTGTTTTGTCATGTACATTTTTTCTTCTAGAGTTTTTATTAATTTTATCTTAGTTTTAGTTTGATAATTTAAAACATGAAGTTAAACAAAATGAAAATGAACAATTTTGCCTTATATTAGCAAATATTTAAGGTTTAACGTTTTTTTTATGATTTTAGTTAACCTGGATTATTATTTGATTGTCACATCCGTTTTTATTTTCATAATGCCTTATATTTAAGCTCTTAAATAACGTAAATGTTTATTTGTTCGTTTTCCACACTGCTATTTTGAAGTAGCCCACCCTGTTATGTGATTGGTTGGGTTTGAGTTAATTTCATCTATTGAGGTGTACATAGTTTAGCCATATGATCTGGTGCTGTGGAACTTTGCATACTATTTTTACAAAGCCTGATCAGATTAGCCAAACACTGCTTTTTTACTGCACCACAATAATGGACTTTGGTTACCAAACATACAGTAACTCTCCCTCCATCTCCACTGTTTTGGACCCCAAAACTCATGCCATTGGTTTAGCCTGTCTTACTGTGTTGGACTGCAAACGTGCAAGGGTTATGGGTTAATTTAAAGGATTACTCCACCCCAAAATGAAAATGTTGTCATTAATCACTTACCCCATGTCGTTCCAAACCCGTAAAAAAACGTTGCTTGTCTTCGGAAAACAATTGATGATATTTTGGATGAATACCGGGAGGCTTGTGACTGTCCCATTGAGTGTCAAGTAAATTAAACCATCAAGGCCCAGAAAAGTCAAAATAGTCCATCTACCATCAGCGTTTCAACCGCAATGTTATGAAGCGACGAGAACACTTTTTGTGAGCAAAGAAAACAAAAATAACGACTTTATTGAGTCCTGTGATTCAACATGTATAGTATATATACCTAAAAGTTGTACACACACACACATATGCACTTGCACTTATTTTGGTAAAAAATAATTGGTACTAACACTAAAAATGTGTTCCTTCACAGAGTGATAAGGAATATTTCCCCCCATCCCCCCTTTCTCTTTCTCATTACTCTTTTCTGCTCTCCTCTTTGTATCCTTAAAATATTCCGCACATCTCGCTGCAGTTCCGCATGACAGACACCCCTAATATAATCTGTGTGTCTGAATTCTAATTTATACCGTCAGGATAAAATAAATAGTCTGCAGTTAATTATAGGGAGCCAGCGCCTGCCTTTGCCCGGGTGATTTATGATGTGCGTGCAGGCATTCTCCAACGCATTTTTCTTAATTTATTTTTAATCTGTCTTTCTATTAATTCTGCAGCAAACGTCTTAATGATGTGCGAGGTGTGCGTTAATGAGAGCAGGTGGAAGGAGAGGAGCTCAGGTGGGGGTGGGGTACAGGGGGTCTGGACCTACCAGGACCGCTCTTAGACCCCCCTTCACTCCTAACCCCCAAAAGCTCTCCCTTCCCCTCTCTCTCTCTCTCTCTCTCTCTCTCTCTCTCTCTCTCTCTCTCTCTCTCTCTCTCTCTCTCTCTCTCTCTCTCTCTTCGTGTGTGTGCATTGTTCTGTCAGCTCTGAGGCTTTGTGTGCAATTGCAGTAAAAAATAGTTATACCATGCTATCATACTATCATGATAGTATCAGATGGTAATACTATGTTACTATGATATCCATTGATTACCATATTTATACCTTGATATTGACATAGTACTCTAATATACTTAACAATATTATGTTGTATGTCCAAAAACATGCTATTACTGTACCGTGCTGTAGTGGTAGGCTGATATATCAGGTCATAAAAGGCATTTTGAAGTTATGGGCATTTACCAATATCTCTTTTTCGTGATAAACTAACACATAACTAAACTTTGCATAATTCACCTTTACAGTTAAAGGTCCCATATTGTCAAAACTGAAATTTCCTGGCTTTTTTCATGATAACTGAGGTCTAGCGGATATGTAACTACCGTATAAGTTCCAAAACAGTCCACAGTAAAGTGCACACAGCCTGAACAAAGAAGCTGTGATTTTTCACGAGCCCTTGTGACTTCCGTAAAAATGTGATGTCAGAACTACTCAGTCACCGCCTTCAGTCACCAACCCGAGCACCGCCCACCGTCCCAAACCCCGCAAACAACATTGCGTCCATGCCATTACTGAGCAACAACAACACGGAAACATGTTGAAAAGGTTCACTTTAACGGACTAAACCAGATCAGCCGGCCTGTAACATTACACTCTCACTCAAGGGATGGACGATCTGACAGGACTGTTACTATGAGGTGGATCACGTCTACCATGTATAGTAAAAACAAACTCACCGAGTCATGATGAATATATATATATATATATATATATATATATATATTTCAATTTCACTCAGCAGGCAACTATTTTTACAGCTAAATTATTATTCCAGCCACAATTAATCATAGCACTGTATATAATTTAACATATATAAATCGTCAGTTTGTTGTTTTACACACATGCACACAGACATTATTTCATACACAGCATATTCGTGAGATGCAATAAATCTTCAGACGCGCCCATAACAACAAAATACAATACTTTATTGGACCTTTTCTGATATGAAGTGTGCGCTGCAAACACGGCATTTTTGATGATGATTTCTGTTCAGTCCGCTCGTTTTATCACGTTTAACCACAGCTGTTGTCGCCGAATCTGCACTGGTTTGAATGGGATGCCTCCTTTGTTTTTCTTCCAGCTCAGCGCGCTTTGGGCATGAGCGTGACATCCTTAACCACGCCCCTCCAACTGTCAGTATTCATTTCTGAATGAAACACCTACTTTACTACATCCAATCAATTCGCAGTAGAAAAACAAGCCATGCCCTCTATTTTCCTCATTCAATATTCTGTTGCTCTCCGAAGTACGTCACAATACGAAAGTAAAAACGGTTGCGAACTTCCGGTTCATGCGGACTTTAATGCTCTGTCATACACAATAACTTAAGTGGCAAGTTAAGCCAAATGATGTAATATTTGCCATTATTTACTCACCCTCACATATTTCCAAACCTGTATGACTTTCCTTTTCTGCAGAAAACACAAAAGAAAATATTTAGAAAAATGTTGGTAATGGTAACTAAAGAGTTTAGGTGACAATTGATTTGCATATGGACAAAAACACTTGAGGCATTTCTCAAAATATGTTCTTTTATGTCCCACAAAAGAAAAAAAAGTATTTGGTAAGTTTTGAAATGAAATGAGAGTGATTAAATGATAACAGAACTATCCCTTTAAATGTGTTTCAAATATAGCATAGCACTGAACATCTATTAACTTAGCAAAATTATTGTCATTATTATCTGCCTTCCTCCATCTTTTATGTTGATTCTTTCATTCCCTTTCTAACTCAGCAACTCGAATATCATTATAAAATGTACATTTCCCACTGGTAGATATGACACATACATAACTTGAAATTTCAATTTACAAACTACTGTTTTATGTACAAATACTGTTATTTGCGCCAAAAAAAAAGAACTAATATTTGAAGGGTGCAGCTTCTGTCAGCTAGCCATCATTCAGCTTCTAATGGAACTAAATTAAACTTGAGTATAATGCTGCTTTAGGTGTATAGTATCATAAAATATGATTAAGATGTCATGGCAACAATATTGTGTACCATTTTTATTTTTGGGGATGTTGGTGTAGACGTGCTATTTCTCATGATAAGTGTGCTCATTTGTTGTTCCTCTTAATGCTTACAGATGTGTCCTCTCATTTAAAAGGAAAACTTGTGTATTGCTTTGTTCCAATACTTATCATTGCTTCTTGTACCCCATGTTGTGTATGACGCTGTGTTGCTGCCTATTTAGACCATTCCTTATCAATCACTTAAGAAGTTCCATTAAAGTTACGATTCTGCCTTAGTTTAGCTGCCTATGTAGGCAACAGACAGCATGGCAGCTCACTAGGTTTGGAAACAGAGCTTACAGATAAGTGCGTCTGTCTCAACACATCTCCTCAACTCTTTTCTCACATCCTCTACCATTTCTCTCCCCATCTGCCTTCCTTTCAGTTCCTTCTCACAAACAGATCCTCGGTAAAGCAGCTAAGCATGGACGGCTGCGGCGCAGCTCCTGCAGGAACAGAGGGATCATTTAATTTATCTTCCTTTTCGTCACTCCAGTCTGCTCATTTTATTCACACACAGATCATTACACACCAAGACCCCATTTTAATTTCCTACTGTGTACAGACGCGCACACATATGCATGGCTTTAACAAAGCTGGCAGGCCCAGTCCTGGTGCTGCTGTCGATCGATACCCGCGCTTGGATAGGAGAGATCCACACTGCCTTAATAGGTCCTGCAGGTCCCACCATAAAACACCTCTACAGACCTGAGGACCAGAGGCTTCATAAATTTCTCTCTCTCTCTGTGTCTCTACAAGATGGAGTGGGACTGAATGCAGCCACATGGGGTTGGGGCTGAAACAGAGTCGTGCTGGGCGGCACAAGGGCTCGTCTTAACAGGTTCAAGTGTGTAGCTTGAAAGGAAAGGATTGGGAATGTTTTATGGAGTGGGCTGGTATGAACATGTGTTTTTTTTCTGTCATTTAGCACAGGAAACTATTTAAACTAGCTTAATCAGCAAGACAAATTCTATTTTATGAGAATACTGGAATCAGGATGTTTGGTTCTTTTTGGCATTTCTCATATGTTGAATCTGGCACCAATGAAGATGGAGCTAGAAAACTGTATGGAACACTGTACTAAAAAAGTGTTCCAGCAATACAGTTCAGCGTAGAACATAAAACATAACCAGTGACCAATGTAATCTGGTTATCAAGCCAATGATTCTTATGAGCCAGTTCTTGTAGGTGAATCATACAGCATGAGCAGTGATGTCTGATTCTCGAGTGACTGATTCTTATGAGCCGGTTCTTGTAGGTGAATCATGTAGCTTGAGGAGTGATGTCTGATTCTCGAGCGAATGGCTCTACTGAGCCGGTTCTTGTAGGTGAACCTTACAGCATGAGCAGTGATGTCTGTTTCTCAAGTGACTGATTCTTATGAGCCAGTTCTTGCAGGTGAATCATACAGCATGAGCAGTGATGTCTGATTCTCGAGTGACTGATTCTTATGAGCCGGTTCTTGTAGGTGAATCATGTAGCTTGAGGAGTGATGTCTGATTCTCGAGTGACTGATTCTTATGAGCCAGTTCTTGTAGATGAATCATACAGCATGAGCAGTGATGTCTGATTCTCGAGTGACTGATTCTTATGAGCCAGTTCTTGTAGATGAATCATACAGCATGAGCAGTGATGTCTGATTCTCGAGTGACTGATTCTTATGAGCCAGTTCTTGTAGGTGAATCATACCATGTGAGCATTGATGTCTGATTCTCGAGTGACTGATTCTTATGAGCCGGTTCTTGTAGGTGAATCATACCATGTGAGCATTGATGTCTGATTCTCGAGTGACTGATTCTTATGAGTCAGTTCTTGTAGGTGAATCATACCATGTGAGCATTGATGTCTGATTCTCGAGTGACTGATTCTTATGAGCCGGTTCTTGTAGGTGAATCATACCATGTGAGCATTGATGTCTGATTCTCGAGTGACTGATTCTTATGAGCCGGTTCTTGTAGGTGAATCATACCATGTGAGCATTGATGTCTGATTCTCGAGTGACTGATTCTTATGAGTTTCTTGTAGGTGAATCATACCATGTGATGTCTGATTCTCGATGATTCTGATTTCTTGTAGGTGAATCATACCATGTGATGTCTGATTCTCGAGTGACTGATTCTTATGAGTCAGTTCTTGTAGGTGAATCATACCATGTGAGCATTGATGTCTGATTCTCGAGTGACTGATTCTTATGAGCCAGTTCTTGTAGGTGAATCATACCATGTGAGTCTGATTCGAGTGTCTGAGTTCTCGATGTGACTGATTCTTGATGAGCCGGTTCTTGTAGGTGAATCATACAGCATGAGCAGTGATGTCTGATTCTCGAGTGACTGATTCTTATGAGCCGTTCTTGTAGGTGAATCATTGAGCTGATGTCTGATTCTCGTGATTCTTGATGTTCTTGTATGAATCATACGCATGTGATGTCTGATTCTCGAGTGACTGATTCTTATGAGCCAGTTCTTGTAGGTGAATCATTGTGATAGAGTGAATCACACCATGTGAGCTGATTCTCGAGTGACTGATTCTTGTAGGTGAATCATACCATGAGCATGATGTCTGATTCTCGAGTGACTGATTCTTATGAGCTTCTTGTAGGTGAATCATACAGCATGAGCCTGGTTTCTTGTAGTTCTTGTAGAAATCATACTTGACTGATTCTCGCATGAGCAGTGATGAATCTTTTCTGATGAGTGACTGTGATTTCTTGTATGAGCCAGCTTGCTGAGTTTCTCATACAGCATGAGCAGTGATGTCTGATTCTCGAGTGACTGATTCTTATGAGCCGGTTCTTGTAGGTGAATCATACCATGTGAATTGATGTCTGATTCTCGAGTGACTGATTCTTATGAGCCTCTTGTAGGTGAATCATACCATGTGATGCATTGATGTCTGATTCTCGAGTGACTGATTCTTATGAGTCAGTTCTTGTAGGTGAATCATACCATGTGAGCATTGATGTCTGATTCTCGAGTGACTGATTCTTATGAGCCTCTTGTGAGGTGACCCATGTGATTGATGATGTCTGATTCTCGAGCGAATGGCTCTAGCTGAGCCTGGTTCTTGTAGGTGAACCTTACATGCATGAGCTGATTCTCGTGATGTGGATTCTCGAGTGACTGATTCTTTCTTGAGCCGTTTCTTGTAGGTGAATCATACCATGTGAGCATGATGTCTGATTCTCGTGGCTCTACTGATTCTCGATGAGCGATGTCTGATTCTCGAGCTTATGAGCCGTTTCTTGAGCCGTGAATCTTGTAGGTGAAACCTGATTCTCGAGCGAATGGCTCTACTGAGCCGGTTCTTGTAGGTGAACCTTACAGCATGAGCAGTGATGTCTGATTCTCGAGTGACTGATTCTTATGAGCCGTTTCTTGTAGGTGAATCATACCATGTGAGCATTGATGTCTGATTCTCGAGCGAATGGCTCTACTGAGCCGGTTCTTGTAAGTGAACCTTACAGCATGAGCAGTGATGTCTGATTATAGAATGAATGACTCTTGGTTTTTTTATTGAATCAGAAACACTTATGGATCAGTTGGAGCAGTTTATCGAATATCCCGACTCACTAAATGAAACGAGTCATTAATTTGTTAGGGTTCCGAGGTTAATCCAAAAAAATTATATTGCTTAGTGCGATTTTCAAATTGCAAAGGCTGTGATTTAATTAAATAAATATATGTGCTGCATGTTTCAGAGTGAAGCATGACACTGTGTTCTTTTACACGTAAGCAGATCCTGATCCTGTATTTTGAGAGCGGTTTGATTCACAGTAAATGTTAATTATTATTAATAATTATAGTCAAAAATAATCAACAATTTGTGATTATTGTAATTATAATCACAAAATGTTGCACCAATGTCTACAGCCCAATAAAAAAGCATTTAAAAGATGATTTTTTTTATATATATTTCTTCCTCAACTTCAATAGAATCAGTAATGCAACCATTAGGGAACAGTATTCGCTCAGAGGAATTGGTATCATAATTGTTAAATTCCATACGATTCCCATATCTTGTTGCTGGTGGTTGCCAGGACATCACTATGGGGTTGCTAGGGTTTTCTGTGTAATTTCAACTAGCAGACTGATTGTAGGGGTAGTCAGTGGTTCGGTCTATTTTTCTTACACATCAACAAAAGATGTTGATCACGTCCTACTTGGCGAAATTACAGCCACCAAAATGCACGCCATCTAAGCGGATCTTTTCAGCAGGGAAAGCTCAACTGTTGATGAGATTTTTGTAAGACGAAAAGGATTTGTAGAGGTTCTCCAAGTCCCAGCGTGAGTCATTACGAGTGATTTTTACCTTCACGACACTTCACAGCTAGAACGCACACAGTCGTGATTTTGGCACGTGAAGCACAGCGTGCTGAAACGAGGCACGCAAGATTGGATTAAGAGTTACACTGGCAGTAAAAGGAGATGGCCGCCCAGCATCTGTTCTCCCTCTTTCCTCCTGGCCCTCAGGCAGTGCGTGAGCGTTATACAATGTGTGTGCGCCTGCATTAGCTAAACAGATAGCTACCAACTTTAATTGCCTCTGCATCCACTTACTCACCCCTAACGCCCTTCAACCTCATCCACCCATCCCGCTTTCCTCGCCCGCGCAAATGAAAGAGCGAGAGGCGGGAGATGGAGGGAGAGAGAAGGCGAGTATAATTACTTATTTTAGTGGACTGCTGTCGAATGCCTCTCGCCAAATGACTCTAATTCCAAATGGTTAACAAGAGCCGAATAGAGCCGAATCCGTGTGACAGCAAATTGCTTTCCCATTTGCAGCCTTAATGGCTTTTCATACTTTGCACTTCCAATAAGCAGTAAACTCGGAAATTAATATTGCACGCTGTGTTATGATGCAAATGGGAGGGAGATAGGAGAGCCGTACCTTCATGCAGAAAGCTCTGATTAGATCTGTAATTGCTTCACTCTGATTTTTTCTCCCTCTCTTGCCCTCCGTCTTTCTCGTTCATAACTTTCCGTCGTATTTATTGAGCTATTTTGAGATTTGCCATTTCACTTATGCATCAACATTGACTGCACTTTTGATTTGTGTCACGCTGTAGTTTTGTTTTCATAATCAATGCTAATCAGCGGTAATTTGCCAGCGGCGCGGAGACACTCGTCCTGGGGGTTCAATGTCTTTGCTGTCACCTTTAAGGTGTTTGTCACACATTCTAGTCAGAACAGTTTTTTTAAATGAAACAGAATAATAACAGGAGGCTTGTAAACGATGCACAAGCGGTTTTAAGGTGTCTTATTGAAATGCACGCCACTCGCACGTATGCAAACCTTTCACGATGAATAGACAATTGCGTTCGCCGGTTTGAAGATGTTTGCAGAACACTCAGAGGTGGCGTGTTAATGGCGGTACTAATGAAAGCCTGAACTCTAACCGCTCGCTATTCTGCCTGATTAGCACATGCGTCTCACATTTAGCTGTGCTTGATTAAATGTAGATTCCTTTAGATGAAATTAAATTACATTTTGATTAAATACCACCAGGGCTGGAATGAAGCATGTAAATGTGTAGATAATGTAAATAGGAAGATTTTCTTCTCTGTTGGGTAAAAATGACGTCCGACCATCAAACTTCAAATGATTCACTAAAGCAAGCATCGCTACAGTTGCTCATGTTCAGAGTTAAAGATCTAAATGAACTCTTAAACTTAAAAGTATGTATTATACTTTAGCGAGTAAATGGACAAGAATGATTGGGCTGGGTAGTAATAGTGATATACTCCCATTCTTTATTTCGGTTTTTCTGTGTAGTTTGTTTTACATAAATGACTTCTATGAGCTAGTGCTTTTTAGTAAATCAGAAACGGATTGGCCAGATTATCCAAACTGATCACTCTTATGAGCTGGTTCTTTCAATGAATAGTTCAAAAAGTGTGTATGAATCAGTCTGAAACACATTCCCATTTAATTTACTGTATTTCTCTGATGTTAACAATATGTAATCAAAATGGACATTATAATCTCTAGAGGAATTCAGAATCAGAATTAAACCGAGCTCTCTCTCTCTCTCTCTCTTTCTGTATATATATATGTATCAGTGGCGTTCCATCCATATAAGCTGTGAATACTCCGCATACCACACTCGACTAAATCAAAAGAAAAAAACAGTGTAACTGTATATTTTTAAGGTTTTCTCTATGTTTATGTTTTTAAATTTTAAAAGTCAACTGAAAACATATCTTCTTACATTTTTGGTCATAGACAATGTATGTTGAAGATATACGTTATTGTCAACGTGGTAAATAAATAAAAAAATGCTTATAAAAACATGGGCTATATACATTTTAATAATTACAAGCAGGAAAAGAAAGAAACAGTCATTTTGAATATTAAGATGTTATTGTGCCCTTTGTTTTGTGTAAAAATATTGCCAACGTTGCAACTTGGCAATATTTTAAAGATTTGTATTAATTTGGGTACTTTGCAATTTGGAGTAGTGTCACCCGTGTGGGAGTTTTAACTCCTATTCACTGGGAATAAGAAAAAGTATTCAGTCGATGAAGAGACATATAGACTAAAGGAACACCCCCACACACACATACACATACACTATGTGTAAACATTTTTTTTTTTTGCAGTTTTTACTTGGATAACCAGCTATATTTTTTCTAGCATTCGAATAACAATGGATAAACCTGAAATGATAGAAGAAGGATTTGGGGATTAATTTTATTTACAAATAAGGTCGAAAATGTGCATACTTTTAAATCAACACCTGCCACGGTGTTTCTTAAAGCCGATGGGGGTAGGGGGGTATTAATCTTTCTTATCACTCAGCACATCCGCTGTGGATGATTTCGTAATAAAAAAATGCATGTATTTGGCCGGGTGGATAAGATAATTCATTAAGATGCAAATATTAACTACATTTTCTAAATAGCAAGAAATCAATAAAGTGTAAACTTATTAAAGTTATTCAACAAACCATTGGCTTTTCTGTCTTTTGTCGTTTGAGAAGAGCAGTCTTTTTCTGGTTGTTTGACAAGACCTTAATGACAGACGGCTCAGATTAGCGCTGTCACAAGACCTGTTTCACGAATCCAATACTGATGTGACTTACTGTTTACATTAACTTAAGACAAAACTGCAGTGCATGAGGATACTTGCCAGAACCAAGTCATTGTGTGTGTATTTGACTTAAGCACGCTTTGCTTGTTAGTTTGGTACTCGAAGCGCGCCTGGATGTGACTTAAAGAAAGGAGAGCATGAATGGCTTAAAGACATGAAAATAATACATTCTTGTGACGATGTAACAATGACTGATTAGGAAATTGACCATTCTGTCAACTACACCAAAACGTGAGCTAAAGTCTTGTGTCGCAGCGTGCAGCAGCTCTAGATGTGTCGATGTGAAGAGACGGTCAAAGAGAGAAGACTCGGTGCTGAATCACTCACGCTGTTTTCAAATGACTGATTTGATCTGATGGGTTGTGTGAATTTATTTACTCATCTAACCTATATACGCTATATTGAATAAATGTTTTGCAGTAATTTCTCTCATTTTAAAGTTGAAAGCTGCGTGAATGAGTAACGTGATATATGCGCGATACCGCACTGAAATTCAGTATATAATTAAACATAAATCTATTATACAGAGGATTGTTAAGTAGATTTCCATAACTTTTCCAAAACTGTCTGTGTTTATTTTTCCAAATCGATACAGGCTTGGAAATTGCTGTTTTAAAATGCCATGACTTTTCTGGGTTTTTCATGTCCGTATGAGACCTGAATGTGACGATCGGGTGTGGGTCGGGTGTGCTTATCTAAATCAGACAAAAATATAGGTGCGGGATAATTAATTTGAAGCTGCAGATTCGGGTGACGTTTTAGCTCATCCACACATCACTAATATACACACACAGTGCTGAGTAGGAACTGATTACATATAATCTGGTTTATGTAATCAGATTCCTAAAATTGAGTACTCAATAATTGGATTATATTACATTTTGAAATGCTCATAATCAGATTACAGTTACTTACATATGAATTACATGATTACATATTATTTCTAAATTGGCAGTAAATGAATCATAATTTATTGATTCACCCTAATTCTTCTTCTTCTTCTTCTTCTTTTTTTCTTTTAAAGATTCCTTTCCAAAAATCCTACTGTGTGTCATACCCTTTAACTTTGACTATATTCACAATATTGAATGGCCCTGTTAAAGTCATGAAAATGATTGTGCGATCCATGTTTCTGAGTTTGGGGGAAAAACTATGGAAAGTTAGGTAAAAAGTAATCTGAATGTAAAGTAGTCAGAATGCATTACCTAAAATGAGTACCATTGATCATGTTAATAAATACTATTTCAATTATGTAATCTGTAATCAGTAACAGACTACAACCAGCACTATCTCTCTCTCTCTATATATATATATATATATACACACTCACACACATACATACATATGTTGTACTATACTGTTATGATACTATAGTGATTATCATTTCAGTACTCTCTTTCAAATGCCATCATCTTGATCCCTGCCAGCATCCAGCTTTGGGTGGAAAGTGTACTGTACATTCTACAGCCCCAGATGCACACAAGCAGCTGACCTTTGGACAAAAATAGCAAATACATTCAGCCTTATTGTCTGGCGATTGCAAGCAGTGATTGAGGTTAAGTGGCCTTTGGTCTGTAGTGTGCTGTAGAAACCAGGCCGCTGTATGCAGTAGGACTGAGGGGAGGGGGTTCACCTGACCACCGCGCATGTAATCTGATCCCCTCGCACCGTTTCCATGGCAACCATCTCTTTCTAGTGCTTCTTGTTCTCATTTCACTTGTCACTTCGGTAATTGCCTCAGAATGTCCCTGTCTGGGAGAGTATTGGGGAAAAATGATGATGATGACAATAGTGATAAGACAATATTTATGAACTGTGCATTAGTGCAGTGGATGGAGAGGTAAAATTCAAAGGGAGACGGTGCTGGAAAACAGATGTTGATGGTTTTACATGGTGGTCCTAGCTGGACATTTCTGGTCATTAACTGGCAGAGATGACCGATCAGCTCCACTGAAGATAATGAAAACCTAGATACTGCCCTGCTGGAAAGGTTAACATTAGGTTAACACAAACGCAGTCTAGCTAACTGTGATTACAATAAGCTAGGACTATATAGCAAAGAAAATCTTCAAGTTTTTCAGAATGTTTGAATTCAAGATAAGATAATTTACATTTTAGTTTAAATACTCCTTTAATTTTTAAGATTTTTAAAGATCAACATTCTGAAATAAAAGTGATCAGGCAGATCGAACTGTAAGGTGTAGAGACCTGAAACTTTGAAGGGTGGTAGTACCCACACAAGGCTTGCCCAGATTGTCCTGATGGGGGCGCTACGGCAATCAAAAGTACGTATACGCAAAACTCCTAAATCACTCATCGCTGACTGAAGTCTCTTATATCATGGGAAGCCTTGGGTCAAGACAAACAAAACACACTTGACGGATTCTATCATTTAGATTTTTTTATAACTTACTTTTGCAAACTAGTCCTAGGTTTTTTTGCTCAAACCAAAGGGAGAGCAGAAAAAATCCCTGGAGACTGAGAATCAGTAATTATAAAAAAACAATGGCAAAACATTTGAAAGTGGCCCCCCCCATACCCTCTTTGGACCTGTCTCTAGTGCTCAGAGCACTACAGCTGGGCCCATTCGAGCCTTTTCAGACAATCGTGCTGAAGTTCCTCTCAATGAAATCTCTACTCCTGCTTGCACTGGCAGTGATAGCCTTCGTGTGGTACCGGTTTCCTCCTGTGTTCTCACCTCAAAGGGGTAGAAGCACAAAAAGTACACAAAGACACTGGAAGGGGCAGTATCCGTGGCCTTTTGGTAGGGATCCCAATTCGTCGGTCCTCCGACGTGACGTCGAGAGTGACCGACTGATAGGGAACGTCTCGGTTACGTATGTAACCCTCATTCCCTGAAGGAGAGAACGGAGACATCACGTCCCGTCGCCACGGCTCCTGTACCACCGCTGAGCGGCCGGGCCCCAGGCTCGGTTCCTCAGCGAAAACCTGAATATGCGCTGCACCTGCTGCCTACTTATACTCACGCGGTGATCAGCACCAGCTGGATGCAATAATCGCATGCTAATGTGCATTGGTTCATTTAGTTTACACTCGAAGTGGATAGGTCTCTCTAAGCGAGATCCCAATTCGTCGGTCCTCCGATGTGACGTCTCCGTTCCCTCCTTCAGGGAACGAGGGTTACATACGTAACTGAGACGTTAGCTATGCCAGGGTTGTTTATAATGGTTGTGGCCAAATCTACCCAAAAGCGTATAAATCCTAAACTAAAGCATGCCAACTTTTATGGAGATGGGATTATAGGTGGCGCTTAACAAGCCATACATTTGAAGAAAAAAAAACAATATTTATATGGTAAATTACCTGGAATTGCCAAAATGCTCTTTTTAATCACTGATTTAAGTGGTTACAGTCTTGCTAAATAATAACTTGACCATTTAACATGTTTCAGAATCAGCTTCATCACCTTAAGTGACTGCCATTTAAAAAGATTCAATTAAAGAATAATTAATGAAGGATATTTAGATTGTAATAACATTTCACTGTTTTTACTGTATTCTTGATCACATAAATGTAGCTTTGCAATAGGAATTTATTTCCAAAAAAATGAAGAAATCTTACTGATCCCTAACTTTTGAATGGTAGTGTGACTCAAGCTGATGACTTCCAAACTTTGAGTCCATTTCAAAAGATTCTAGTGATTTCCCGTTCTCTTGTCACTATTATTTTCATCCTTCTGTGTTTCCAAGCAGACTCCCCTGATTCCTTCCTACGGCCATTAGCACTAGCGCTCCGAGTCTGAGCTATGTTTTACCCTTGAAGCGGTGCTGCATAAGTCTCTGGGGATTGATAGGCCAGGCTGATGCTTCTATCCATCATTATGTGCAGAATATCAACAGCAGGAGAATAAAGCACCTTATGCTTTCTGATAACAGAGAGATTCAGCTCAAGCTACTTGTCTTTCTCCTGTGCTCCAGATCTTATAACCTTTTAAGAACAAAGTTCTCAACAAAAACAAATGTGCTATATTTCATAAATTAGGGCATAAAAGTAAGAAATGATTCACACATTCGCCCCTTCTTCCTAAAACAAAAACACCAAAGTCGTGGCCACATGGAATTTATATTGTGTGCTTTCGGGGGGAATGTCAGTGGAATTAATCGATTTGCCCGAATTTGTCAGGAAAGAGCAAGTGCCTGACTCCAGCCTGTGTTATTAAAGCTAATACCTCAGCGCTTTACTGCTGTGAATCAAGCTCTGACGTGTCCTTATGATGTATGGATTTATTATTCAAAGTGTTGTGCAGGTCTGGGAGGCCCCGCACTCATTCTGGCCCCCGGAGACCAGCTGTGTTTTCAGAGTAAAGAGCACTTAGAGAATGGCCCGGGGCGGCTGCATGCCGGAGTGCCTCTGGACACAAGCTACTGTCCAGACCTGAGGACACATCTGCAGATGGACCTCACAGTGAGGACTGTTTGGATGAAATGACTGTCTCCAGTGGAGCTCTGTGTTTCCAAAGTGTCTGATGATAAACCATACAAATATGTCACGCATTTTCACAGCATTGGCTTTAGAGTGCACGTGGTGTTTATTTAAGTAAAGAAATATGTACCAGCTGGTCAATATGACAAAGTCAGGATGCCAGCATGAAGCAAAGGGGCCTATTATCGTCCTGATGGAGATTATTTTGCATCTGTGAGCCTGTATGTAAGCTACAGTATGTAGAAAAACTGATAAAGAGTGGTCAAATATACAATCAAGAGGTCATTTTCAAAATATTTGACCACAGAATGCCATAATCAACCAATCAAAATCAAATATTCCAGAGAGCCATGTACTGATTAGCAAGAGCATTAATAATAGAAATGCTTGGTGTAACAAGCAACACTAATGAACATGTTATAAAGTCAATACTAATCAATACGTATCCTGAACATGTACAGTAGTTGCATGAGTCAAGGCAATGAACATGGCTATTTTAGTTCAAATGTGTCCTCTTAAAAACTTTAGGAAGTTGAACTTTCCTGGTTTGTTAAGTCAGAGTTTGAAAGGGTGCTTTTAACACCTCTCTCCAATCAAGGAATCTGGGTCAAAGAATGTCCTTTTTGACTCATTTCGTTCTCTCTGGCTCTGATCGGGTGTGAGGAATGGTATCATTAAGGTAATGTTCTTGAGAGGGCGTTTAGCTGAACTGTGATGTCCCTCTGCTCCTCCAGCAGCTGCAGTCTCAGCCCAGTCTCCAGTGACCTTTGCAGCTGAATAGATCAGCTCTGAATATGAAAACGCATCCTGAACCAATCGAGTCTTCACAAAGGCTAAAAAGACCTCCTGTTTACAAGCACAGCCTCTTCCTGTGTTCATTAATCAAATTGTTCCTTAGCATGTTCCACGTTCAGTTCAGTACTTTTTACTCGTGGCAATGACACACTGATACTATGAATTATGGACATCCCATATGGACAAAACTAATAAAATGCATACAAATTACCTTTTTATACATTTTGCATATGCTTATTGTATAATTGCATAATTGTACATTTTTATTGAAGTATTAAAATAATCTGAAATAAAAACTAAATTAAAGCTAAATTGAAATATAAAAAAAATAAAAGTAAAAGCTAAATAAAGCACATAACAAAATTACTGTTTTATATAATAGTTTTTATTTTACATATAGAATATAATTTTTATTCAATTTTATTTTATTAAGTTGAAGTAGTAATTTAATAAAACTAAAATTTAAAATAATAAGTTAAAGCTAAACTTAAATATAAAAAGCAATACAAATTTAAATAAAGCACAACAAAATTACAAATTTTTTACTTTGTTAACACAGAATTTTATATATTTTTTTATTTTAAGTTGAAGTATTTAAAACTATTAAAACTAAATCTGATTTAAATTTAAAAATGTAATTAAATAAAAAATTAAAGCACATAACAAAATGACTTATATATACATTTTTATTTTATTTTATTCTATTTTTCAGTCATTCGCACTCATTCTTTTAGTGGAATGGACTGATCATGACACTGTAGAAGATCTTAATCCATGTAACCTGACCAAACATGGCAAATCAGAGAGTCCACCCTCAGTCCTGCTGCGAGGGTCAATAGCACAGTTCATACTTTTATTTCCACATTTCTCTCCATTTTATTGATTCATGTTTTCTTTTGGAGCGAGACGGTACTTTTATTGCTTTGGCTTTTGTGATATGTTTTTGTTTTGGCTGAGGAGTGCGGAGTGCGCTCATACATCATGCACTTCTGCACAGTTTGCCCTCGCTAGCCTGTGGTGTTCGTCAGTAATTAGACCAAAGTCACGGAGGTGGCCAAGTTCAAACTCTTCATTAAGGATCAGTCTCTTCACTGCAACAGCTGTAAATGGAGAGAGAACTAGCATTCAGACGTGCAGGGTGGAAATGTAAAATAAATGTACTGTGAGATCCAAAAGTCTGAGACCACACTGAAATAATCTATTATTGAGCTGCACATTTTAAACAAATCAACATTATGAAATAAATAGATTTGAATTAAAAAGACATTCTGAAAATTATGGATTTGTTTTCAAAGTTCAATTTATATTCTTATGATAACAACATAGTAATAAACATTTGAATTACATCTCAAAAATACAAAATATAATATTTTCATGAATGTGTATAGTAGAGTATTTTTTTTATTATGCCCAGGTTTTTTTAACACTCTCAATATTTAACTTATCCACTAACTATATTTATTTTATCTATTTTGTTTTGTTTCAAATTCCCACCAAATCTCAAATGACATATGTTTAATAACATTCTGTAAAATAAATTACATTTAAAACATTAAAATGTAATAATAATAATTAAACCCCCGTATTTTACTCATCTGCATGGGCTCATTTCATTGTTCACATTTAAATAATAGTATGTTTGCATAATTTGACAAAATAGCAGCTGGATTGGAAATAATGCACAATAGAAAAAAATATTTATTTAATTACCTTGTTTGTTTGTTTGTTTACCTTTTAATATTATTACCTGTTGCCTTCTATTACTTATCTCTAGCATGTCGTCTCTTTGGGAAAAAGCGGTCATGGTGAAATGACTCAGTGAGTAATCGTTCATGGTGAAAATGATGCCACAAATTCATATTTTTATGATGGATTTTCATAGTTGCAGATGGATAGTCTGGATCGGGGACAAGGGTAAAACAAGCCTGTACATTCAAAGGTCAAGGCCTTTGAAAAATAGCCAAAGTTAATAAAAAAGGCATGATAAAGTCATTTTTAATTCAATTTTCATATATAAATCTGTTAGTTTTAATAAAAGAGCCATGGGACCCAAAGTTAGAAAAACAGCAGTAAGTGTTTTGTTGGGATCACCGCAGCACAAGATTAATGATGTCACGTCTGAGGGCAGTTCCTCCGTGTGTCAGTTCCTCTGCGTGTCAGAGTTCCTCCGTGTGTCAGTTCCTCCGCGTGTCAGAGTTCCTCCGTGTGTCAGTTCGCCGCGTGCGTCCAGGTTAAGTGCAGGTGTGTGTGAGAGCGCTTCGGCACGGTGGCCGTCTCTGCCGCCTCTCAGGGATCTGGGCACAGCTTTCCCAATAGATCTTTATTTACAGCACAGGAGTCGGAAACGCTGGTCAATCCATTTAGCCTAAGGCCACTGATTTGTTCGTATTTACTGCAACACCCAAAGAAAAGCCGAGGTATTTTTCCTTCTCTCCTTCCTATTGATTCGGCTCTTAGAAAATCTGCTCTGCTGTCTAAACACTATTGATCCCCCTGCTCTCTCTTGCACCAGTGTATAAAGGGACTGGATGAATTGAAATTTCATTTCCGACAACTTGTTCCTTTTATTTTTTTCCTTTTTTTCGACCGAGAAGCAAGACTTAGAGCGTCGCTCGGCGTGGGTCAATAGCCGCATGAAGGCTGAAGGTAAAGGTCAGCAGAGGTGAACTGTTCTACTGTTAGCTGAGGGTCTGTACTGTAAGGGGCCTTTGAAATTGGCCAAAATAAGAGATAATAGAATCCATTTCCTTCGCTTTTAAACTTTTGTATGACCCATAATGTGTGTGTGTACCTACAGGAATGGTGTCGGCTCTGGAGGGCACAAGAGGAGCTGAAAGCGAGAGAAGAGGAGTGGAAGAAAGAGAGATCTTTCCTTCAAGAACAGCTCAATGGCGTCAGAGAGGAGCTACACCATGCCAACCTCAGGGTACCACTGCCAAACCTTTCTTCCCATTAGCCTTTTCACATTTCTCAGAAGTGGAAGTTGTCTACTATAAACTACTATAGTGCTGAATGGAAACTACAACAGAAATAATGTTTGTGTTCCCATTTGCTCCAGTAGCAAAAGACAAAATCGTCCATAGCATTTATGACTTTTCAATGACAAAATATTGAGAGATTGATTACACTGGTAAGAAGAAAAAAGACAAACACACAAACAGGCCACAGTCCAGCCTTGCCTTAACATCCAAAACATCCTGTTGAGTAATAAGCCGTATTAATTATTTTCCTGCCATTGATGAAATCTTCTATCATTTAAGACATGGTGCTTCCCCGTCATTGACAAATTGTTCCAGCAATCACTGTGTTCACTGTTATATGGTAGGGGGCGCTGTTACAGACTTAATGAAATTAATGAAGCTTAATGAAGCTCAGCATCTCCAGATCCAAAAACACGTGAAGAAGAAAATCTGTGTAAACCAAAAGGAGTGAGAAGGGTCCTGCAGACTGCCTTACTCTCAGATTCCTCTAGTGATAGTGATGACTGTTAACCATCTACACTCTCTCATCACTGGATATCACAGGGATATTCGCTGGTTTGATCCTGGTCTTTCAATGCTGAGATCGTAATACTGGGGTTCCCCAGCTGTTCTTGGATTCTTCTCCAATACACAACATATTTTCCTGGTTTCTCAAATTTATTCTGTACACACAGCTCTAATTCTCATTTCGACAAGCACTTCCTGTGTCGGACATGTTGAAAGAACATCACCTACAGCCTCAAAGACTTTTCTTGTCTTCCCTGCATAATCTACAGTATCACTCCAGCTATTCTTCTACAATTACCCCATCAAGTATTGAAATCTTGGGGTAATTTTCTCAATTTCATAGACCACATAAGTCGCTTTGGATAAAAACCTTCCTTACACAGTCAGCACAACTTCTTGTCCACTAAATTAATACATTTATATTAATCAAACCTTTACAGTGATGTCACGGCACGACTTCAAAACCCAAAAGCAATGTTACTCTTTTATTTTTCCCGGTATCGCATCAAGTTCAAGACACTTCTATTAGAACAACCACAGGCTGTTTATTATTTCCCCTCAAGAAGCCTTCTGCGAACTGCCTCGTGGTGCCAACAGAGAGACACAAAATCACTCTCCAGTTTTCATTCACCGCCTGGCTGGTGGAAAATTCCACCAGCAAAAAAAAAATTACAACAGTTCCTGTGTCAGCCTCTTTAGGTGTATTCCTCAATTGTAAGTCGCTTTGGATAAAAGCGTCTGCTAAATGAATAAATGTATATGTGATGTCACTTGCAATCTTTTTTATTTTTTATTTTCTTCTATTTGTTTATTATTTTTTAACTGAATCGCTCAACATTTTACAACAGTAGCCAGGTGGTGCAGGCAAGAAAAAAGAAACTAAATTACAATGTCACTTGCAATCACGACTTGCACTCTCAGCTACTGCGACATCACTTGCTATCTGCACAAATCATGCATGTTGCCAATGGAGACGAGACGCTGTGGTGGTTAAACGATTAAAAATGAATTTAGTATCCATAACATACAAGGTCCTGCAACTCATCTGTAGGAGAAAAAGACAAGACTCGCAAATCCGTGGCCACAGAACAGCAGAATATGAAAGTTTTCCTCCCGTAGAAAACCATAAACACTTATGGCTTAATGTATTAAGATCAAATTCGAGCAAATGATTCAAAATCATTTACCTTCACAACCACAAGAATTATATTTTGGATAAGATTGCATAATCACTTCCTCAGACGTTGTGTTAGAAGCACTCTAACTAGTTATCTGTAATTTAATACCTGTGCTATATAACATAAAGTATAGTGTTATAAATGTACATTCATTTTTCTAATAATGAAAAGATAAAAGTTGCTAGATTTACGAGGTTAATAAGCATGGAAAAGCATCATAACTGTCTGTGAAAAGAGCCCAGGCTGCTCAAAAGAGGGAGGCCCTGTTTTAATTATCATAAATATTCAAATAACGACCACGAGCCCATCCCACGTTCCATTTCCAGCTCTTAATGTTGATGCATATTTTAATAGATTATCATTACAGCCATCATAACTCTTATTACGGAGAATTACCAGATTTACGGCTGAATTATTATTTTCGTCCCCTGCAGCCATTTTGCTCAGCAAAACCAATTCACTCCCCCCCGTCATAAACAGACAGCTTCTTAGTCTGCGACCCCCTCCCAAAACGTCGAGCCGTTGATAAAGATAAACACACAAACAGGCGACGGCGGCTGCGTCCGTGTCTGTACGACACTCCATCTGAATTGCATATATGCCCTGCCGCTGAGATTGTCATAAGCCGTATTAAGAAAAATGGTCACGCGGTTTGACACAAATTGGAAAATGACATTTGGAAAGCGCCGCTGCGGTGGAAATTAGAGATATTAAAATTATAAATCAATGTCTGGGTAGAAGGAACAAACGGGGGGTGGGGGGTTAAAGGTCCCCTCATGACTAGGCCCCGCTCGGCTAATCTAAACCCACCGGGCTTTGATTGTTTATCCACTGTCCACTCATAAAGAAAGGAAGAGAGGATATTGTGTCTTTTCTGTGGAGTCAAGTCAGCTTATTTAGCGGCTCCCACACCACAACCTGCTAATGGATCATCTCAAAGGTGTGATATGCATTATGCAAAGGCATCCGCTTGACACTTTTTAACGAAGCCTTTCCTCCCTGTGCATCTCACCTTCAGTTGCCTTTGTTCGTGTGTGTGTGTGTGTGTGTGTGTGTGTGTGTGTGTGTAGGAAGAAGAGCATCGGCTGAAAGTGCTTCAGATTGATGAACTCCAAAGAGAGGTTGACAAGACGCTGGCACTGCTTGAAAAGGAGAGTGAGGTCAGCAAAACCCTATTTAATAGCCTCCTGTACATGCACTTTGGGGTGCACTTTTACATGTGCCTTGAGAAAACATAAGGATGTACCTCCGGTCGCAGTGAGCTTGAAGTTCACACTTCTTTATCTGCCATTTTTTATTTCTCTTTACACGTCTGACCCTTATTCGTCTCAAGACTCTCGCTGCACTCTTGATGCTGCTCAAAGCTCTGAACACAGCAGCATGTTACACACGGCACAATAAAATAGAACAGTTTTCCACTTTCTACACGTTGCTATTATTCACACTCTCTTCCTCAGGTCTCCCGAGCTCTGAATATCTGCTACTTTCTGTAATGGACCTTTCATTTTAAGTGCCACGGCATTGGTAAAGTTAATGCACAGGTTAAGAGGAAGCTCAGGGATCTTACTAAGTTGTACGGCTTCTCCAGCTTTATCTCCAACACAATACAAAGCTGTCACTGGGCAGGTACCCTAAGGTATAAAGGCTAAAAAGGTACTTTTTCATACCTTATTTACACCTACATGGTACATACTGTATTAGAAGTGGCGGGTAGATTACTTACAAATTGTAGTCTGTAACTGATTGCAAATTACGAGACGGAAATGATACAGTAGTTTGTAATGTAATCTGTTGGATTACACATATTAGGTAATGTATACTGACTACTTTTTGATTGATTTTAGATTACTTTTGACCCAAAAGTATATTCCATTCTTTGTTATCAACATCATGAAGTGCATTAAACATTACATTAGGCCAAGGTTTCTTCAACTGCGGTTCATGAATGAACTAAAACAGTTGAATTTTAGAAAGGAAAATGTAGGGGGTAAAAATTAGGCCAAATCAAATTATGAATAATTGACTACCATTGTGTGAATAATATGTAATCATGTAATCTATAAAAAAGTAACTGTAATCCAGATTACATGTAATCAGTTACTACCCAGCACTGCATAGTAGTACCTTCAAGGTATGTATTAGCACTTCTAAAAGTACATCATATTAGTACCTAAAGTCTACATTTGACAGCATTGATCCTTTTTTCCTGAGAGTGTAGATTGACAAGCACCTGTTGAAAAGCTTTCATTCTCCGTTTGCTTCCCGTAATGTCTTGAATCCAATCAAGTCTATGTCTCGGTTTTGAATTTCTGTCAAATTTATTTCGAAAGGAGGAGAAAAGAAAGAAGAAAAAATATCAAAATTAATACTAGGATGTAAATTATTTAATTTGATTATGACTCTTTGACTCTATATAATGCACCGTTTAATCGGATCATGATTTAATGTCATTAATCTTTTTTATTACATTTTAAAATTATGATACTTAAAAAAAATATGCTGAAGACACAGATGTAAATGTAGGGACTTGTTTACATTGTCGTGGAATATTGGAAACAAATAATACACCAGGTTTATCCTTCACAACCAAAATAATTATAATTGATTATAAAATTCTGTTATTAATGTACAGTAATTGTGCAGCGCAAAAGGTTATTCCCAAACACACATACTGACAAAAAAATGAAGCTTATGAAGTTTGTAAAAGCACATAAATGTAAATGTAATTGTGCCCTTAAATTTTTACACCCCAAATTGGGTGGCTTCTTTGTTTGATTGATACAATCAAGTATTTATATTGCAATGCTTTTTATATTTGTTTGTATGTGTTTTGTGTTGTTTGTATGTAAGTACACTCTAGTTACAATGCAGCACTGGACAAAGTAAAAGTATTCAAAGTGTATGATATCATCTCAGTATCGTACACTGTCTCCTACAATCAACAGCATAAACCTAAGAACACTGTTTATGGTAGCTTTCTATGATGTTGTGTTTTGTTACAGTTCCAGTTTGCAATAGCCTAGATTGTCATGTTGTATTGCTTCATTTCTTGGTTATCTGCTATACCAATCATCACAGCAAGTTTTATAAAACTTCCTGTGTGGCTCAGTGGTAGAGCATTGCGTCAGCAGCGCAAAAGGTTGTGGGTTCGATTCCCAGGGAACACATACTGGAAAAAAAATGTATAACCTGAATGCAATTGTAAGTCACTTTGGATAAAAGCGTCTGATAAATGTAAATGTAAAACATGCCCAGAAAATAAAGTGCAGTGTGTTTCAATGCTTGTGATTAACACCTTGCATGAGACCTTGCTTTTGTTTTCCACTACAAAAGAACAAATAGAGGATATCAGTCAATGCACACAATATAACAAGAATCCATTGCTGCATTCTCCTGTAGTTTACCTGTGGAGGAAAGATCAGGTAGAGAGCATCTTCTCTAGGACACTCTGAAGGACTGTGCATTTCCTTTATTCTCTTTTCCTGATGTTCTTAACATTCATCCCTCAGCACCTCTCTGTTCTCTTCATCTCTCCCTCTCTTTTGCTGCAGGATTGTGTGAAGGCCGAGGAGCTGGAACGACTGAGAGAAGAGCAACTCAAGGACAAGGTCTCTCAACAATCCTCTGCCGATTAGCTTCTAAGCAATGTCTTCCTCACCGCAGTTAAGTGGCAGTCATAACCTTGCCATAGTTTGAATTAGAGCTGCAGCTGCACGTGTTAGACACTTAACACCGAGACCCCACGCGCACGCCTACACAATCGCCAGTGATCAAAACAAAATCTAATATTATGACTGGCCCTAGAATCAAATCTCATATTAATGTGCTGCAGGGGCCAGATCTCAGCATCAGGAGGTACGGCTGACGCCGGTCACCACTCAACAGGCCTCTATTGAAAAGCTGCAAAACGACATATTTTATAAATCGACTGACTAGTCAAGAAGGTCTCTCTTCATTAAACATAAACGCAACTATATAATCTTATTTATACTGTAAATATTAAATATCTATGCAAATGTATAAATGTATTAAATATCTATAAGATATATATGAATATATATGCACAAATATACTGTTATTATTATTATTATTAATGTGTAGAATATATATGTGTGTGTGTGTGTGTATATTTATTATATATGTATATATAAAATTATGATTATAATATATATTTTATCAAATTAACTTTTTTTATGAATATACATTATAAATATATACAATATAAAATATTATATTTTATGTATATATATATATATATTTGTTTTATTCTTTTTTTTTTTTTTTTTACTGCTGTTGGATATTGACCTAAAAGGCAACATAAGACTATGGCTGTCAATAGAATAAAATATATGATTTCTTTAGAAAGAAGAATTTTACCTTTGTATATATTATATATTACATATATTATATTATATATTTATATATTATATTATCACTCAGTTTTTCTCTATTCAATATTAATTCATATTCAAATAAGTGTATTATTATAGTAATATAATATTTTAGTATAATAATATACAAGTTTAAATTGTTAAGTTACCTCACTAATTGACCATCCTGACCCTGAAGGGTGAAGCAGACTTTAGGTTAAGTGTTGAGACCCAGGTATTTTATATTTACACAGTTTTATTTTCCATGATCTGTTCGCAGTTTAGTGCACACGCATTTCAAAGTTAACTCCATTGACTTTGAGCACTGATGGATACGTTTGACCCGTCTAGTGGAGCTTTCTTTTCAATCACTCAAATCACTTGCGTTGCTGTCCACGCACAAGTCGGACAGACTGGGAATGTCACACAGACAGTGGAGTTGGAGACGATGCGGATAAGAGAAGCATACCGGACCCATGTTTGGGTGAGGGTAACCTGGGGGGGGGGGGGGGGGGCTCCGATACTGATGTTTTACAGTGCGGCCTCCATGAGCGTTGAGACCTCAGTAAAGCAGCTGCTTTAAAGTGCGACAAACCGCCACTTACCACTGCGTTTTCCTCTGCTCCTCGGACAAGATTACTTTCCAAACAGAGTGCAGACAGCTTGATTAATACAGGGGTCCACCGAGGTGCCTGCCACAGTATATTTTCACACTTACTTACGCTCATTTCATTCGCATGGACTTTTATGCGCTGAACCTTTCACCACAGGAGTCCATCAGTTCATTAAAAAAAAAGACGATGTCTGGGAAAACTCATTAAAGATTCTAGATGTTGAGTTTAAGAGCGGATGGACAAGGTCACCTCTAAACTAACTTGCTTTTTATCTGTGTATGTGTATGGGCATCAGTCACGGTGGGATTCAACATTCATTAAAAGATTTATGTAGATATAGAATGTCTTAATGAGGATTCTGGCTAAGGCTTCTGCGTATATTTGTGACTAAAGCTGTGATGAACATGCTGTATATGCTTTTGATATATCTTCAGCTCAGTTTATTGGCTTTCTTGCTACTTTTATGTGTATGTACAGTGAGATATAGGACAGAAAATGATGGCAAAGATAGACAAAAATATCAGGAATGTTGCATGCCTGATTCAAACTTGAGTTTCCCTCTTGAGCAACATGGCTCAATGTCTCAGCACACGTAACTGGACCAGAGCTCCAACAGAATAGATGTGTTTCTAAACTGGAGCCAGCAAGTCAGTCTATGGTCTAAAAAAAAAAAGCAAAAATATGCATTTTAGTGCAGGAGCTGATATTTACATATGGCCAAAGGAAGATGAAATTCTGATATCAAATTCATGTAAATATGATTTGTCACTCAATATCTCCCAACAATGTCTTAGTCAAATGATATTTAAATGCTTAGTTTTATGAATCAAAGCTCTGTAGTTTCAAATATATAATGCAATGCAATACAGTGATGACTGACAGATGTACAAATAAATGTTCATTGTATCATGTTTGATACTCATATTTTAACACAAGTTAAATAATAATAATAATAACGTATGAATAATCACGTAAACCTAAGTTGCTCCAGTCAGGTGTTTTTCTTGAAATATTACTTCATAAAAATGTTCTTTCAAAACATTTCACAGCAAAAGAAAAACAAGTGTACCACAATCTGAAAGTGTATTTTGATCATGTTAATAATTTGTAGTTGTTATAAATTTGTATTTCAATATGATACAGTATCCTTTATAGGGTTAAAATAAATAGCACTTGCTTTGATATTTTCGTAGCTAATCCAATAACATTCATGCATTTTGCTAAATTGTCCAAATATGTTTTGTGGTGACTGTACATGCATGAATGAAGCTTCCTGTGCATGTGTGTGTAGGTCAGGCATCAAGAAGAGCTGGAAACGGCTGGATTTGACCAGAAGGAGAAAGAGCTGAAGGAATGGAAAGAGCGCCTCCGGCACGCACACACACAGCTCCAGCAGGCCCAGCACAGCCTGGAAATACAGCAGGAGAAGAACCGCAGCCTGCTGGATGATGTAGACAAGCTCCGGACTGCGGTGAGGACAGGGGGCTAAACACTAGATGTAAAGGTCAAAGGTCAAAATTAGAGTCAATCGAGTCACATATCTAACAGAAGCTCTGTTTATATACATGTGTGATTTGTCTAGACAGTTGGAAATCATACAAACAGAGTCAAGCAGTTGTCATTTTGTATTAAATATATATATATATAAATAAAAAGGGTGTTGAACATATTTAATTAATTGCATGCTTTAACCTGTTAAAATACTATGAGAACTATGTAAGAAGTAAAATGAAGAAGACAAGACAGGGAGGTAATAGATATAAGACATAAAGGATGTGGGGAAGAGCTGTGATTGGGACCGGTGGAAAGACTGGAAATAAATAAACGAGGAAGAACATGCTGCGTGTGGATGGCTAGAGGTCGACAGGTCTCCTGACTTTGACCCCGTGACCTCTCCTCATTCACACATCAGCACAATGGGGGCCAATTAGGCTGAGCTCCACACTAGTGTCCAATCAACAGGATAGGAGATGAGACCGGTACAGGAAATGTACTGGTCCCCGTCCCTCCACGCGCTCTTTAAAACATGTACATGAGCACAGGGTTGTTTTCATCAGTTTGCCCCCTATACACAAAGATCTTTGCACTTTAATAGAGGAAAAAGTGTTCACTTTTGATTTAAATTAGAGCTTTCATTCAATTTGCTAACAATTTACTCCATTTAGTTTGTATAGTTTGTGTGTTAAGATTAATACTTTTTTTATCATGACGTCATTCTAATCAAAATGTCACAACATGAGTGTCTGGTAAAACGGCAGACTTGTTTCAGGTGACATATGCCAGACTTCTCCAATCATTTTGTACACATAAGCCACGCGCCTTTATTCAAATTGACCCATCGGAAAGCCCCGCCCTCCTTAGTTACTGTTGCTCCCTCGGACAAACAAACAGTTGCTCACTCTCTTTCAATGACAGCTGCAGTGTGAAAACCTTGTCCCACGATGTTTTTGCACAATTTTGGACACAGAAGGCCACCAAACAGGAATTAAATAATCCATGGAGGGATTTATAAAATAATTAAAAATAAATAAATATCACCAAACACCAATGACTTGCAGATATGGGATACAGTCATTTCATCCTTAAAAACTGTTGTAACAGAGGTGGAAATACAATTTTTAAGTGCATTAATTTCTTTGTTGCCACAGTTTGGAAGTGCCCTTTTCTCTTCTAAAGAAGGGGGTGTCCCAGTACTTTTGTCCATATAATGAATGTACAAGTCATTGGTGTTTGGTGATGAGTTTTTGGCTCAAGGTCTGCATTTAAAGTCACACCAGAGGTGTTCAGCTGCTTTCTGCAGACCAGTCAAGTTCTTCCACACTGACTGAATCATCATTTCTCTTTGATTCTTGTCTTATACACAGAGACACTGTCATGTTAGAATAGAAAAGGGTTCTGTCCAAACTGTTGCTATAAAATTAGAAGAACACAATTCCCTAGAATATCATTATATGCTTAAACATTAAGATTTGTTCTCATGGAAATTACTAAAGTAATCAAAACCTTTCATTAGAAGGGGGTGACTTAATACTTTTGGCAATACTGTGTACCTTGCTAAAGCACAAGATAAGATTAACGTTCTGCTTGAGCAGAAGAAAATTGTAACTTAATGAGTGTATGACAACCAGAAAATGAAAGATTTTTGTCTTCATTTGTATTGGGGTTGAATACTTTGAATATTTTGCTCTGTTTTGTTTAGATTCAGGAAATGTAATAAAATAAATGATATTGCCCATCCTCTCAGGATACCTGTAATCAGTGTTACAAGTACCCCAGGCACATCGTTTTTCTATTTTTTAAGCTTAATCCCCATCAAAACCGATGCGAGCTTCGGATCTTCCAATGTTTCTCTATGGTGCTGAAACATAAAGATGTCAGAGTTCCTCTCCCTGTGCAACTGATACTCGACTGCCAATGGCTAGTCTGCGTTCGAGGGGAGGGGCTTACCGATCTGCCTCATCCAATCAACAACCAGTGGATAGAACCAAGTCCCCGCCCTATCCATTTTACTCAGATCTTCGTCACAGTATGAAAAAGCTTGGTTTCTTCTTCCATTGCATGATGATTTTAAGTGTTCTGCTATCAAATAATTGTGTATATACTTTTACTGTCTTTGTGTAATAGTTAAAATGCAGTATGAAGTTTCTGCATTACCATGGAATTCAAAACTAAAGCATACTTTCAAACAACCTCTGCCATTGCCCCTTACAATCACCATCTAGTGATTATTCTTATCTTTACAACATTTTACTGTTTTATCTGAGACTTGACAGTGAAGAGCTAACTATGAAAAAACTTGACTTTAAACTCTCGGTTGAAACCCAAACATTTCATCGAAATCTTGTAAAAATGCTTCCAGTGTTTACCCTTGCTTTACCACGTTGTCTGTTTCAGCGTATTTTGAGAAGTTTTAGAATTTTGGCTTGCACTTCAATTTCTTTTCCCATGTGACATGCTCCGCCTGCTACAGTAGCCACGCCCCTAATGCTTGCTATTGGTTGAGCTGGGAAGAGATTGACAGATCGGAGCGGACAGCTCTAAAGGATTTGCTGGTGCCTGGGAGGCTCAATGTGTAGATTTTTGGAGGAAATAAACACACAAATGTCATACTTACAGTAGTCAATTACCAATAACCTGGGTTAAGACTATGCATTGTGACATAAAATATAAATGAATAAATAAATACAAATGAAATCATGCTCAAGGTCTTTTGTGTACTTCACATGACCCTAAACACCAACCATTAAAACTGGTCCAGCCCAAATTCTTACAAAATATTTCAAGGACCCCTGCTACTTCAATTTGTGTTTGTTCCTTTATGATTACTGTAGACAATTTGATTAGACCATCTGTTCTCTGCTTTATACCCTACATACACTAACAGAAAGATGCTAGAATCGTGCTTTATTTGAAGTTGGATCATTGCGTTTGGAATAAAGGGGGGAATGGTACTTTAGCAGATAATTATGTGTAATCCACAATCATTTCCAATAATAACAGACGAAGTGGTTTGAGCCCACGTTATCCAATTTGCCATTTAATGTGAGATAGGCTTCTCGCTCCCTAAAAATTGAACCATTTCCTTAAATCGGCAATTTGCCCTGCTTCCAGGACGCATAGAGCACACAAATGATGGAACTTCATATTCCAGTACTGTTTTTATATAATAACAGAAGGTTATTTGTGTTTGTTTTCCTTTCTTTGTTTTGATTGGATTGAACCCTGCTGTTTTTGATTGACACCTGCTCAGGGTCTGTCACATGGGTCAGTGTGAGGACAAACTGCTAGATTTGAGTCCGGAAACAGGATTGTTGAGAAAGAGACATGAGCAGCAAACGTCTCGGTTACTTGCGTAACCCCCGTTCCCTGAAGGAGGGAACGGAGACGTAACGTCAGAGTGACTGACTAATGGGATCTCGCCGGAGAGCCCAATCACCTTCGAGTGTTAACAAAACAAGCCAATGACAGTTGGCGTGCGTGTTTCGCCACGCGCACTCCGCCCCGCGGTGCGGGTATAAAAGGAGAGCGCGTGCAAACGCACATCAGTTTTTCGCTGAGGAGCCGAGACTGTGTGCCCCGGCCGTACAGCGGTGGTACAGCAACTATGGCGACGGGACGTTACGTCTCCGTTCCCTCCTTCAGGGAACGGGGGTTACGCAAGTAACCGAGACGTTCCCTATCAGTCAGTCACGTTCGACGTAACGTCAGAGTGACTGACTAATGGGATCCCTTGGAAAACGCCACTATTGCTGACCCCCTCCAGTGCTCTGCAGAAGCCGGCAAGTCCCCCCACACCAGCTGGGATGGAAGACAAGACAGGGTTTAGGCAGAGATAACCGCACTGCTGTTCCGCTCAGTGGGTAGAATAACACTGGGAAAGCGTACCCCAAGTAGGGGGAAACGCTACGGAGCCACATCCCGCATAAGGAGGTATCATGTGGAGATTACACGTATGGACTTGCCAAGGGCAGTACCACATACGGGAGTCTCTGAGGTAGACCCAGCCCGCCTGGGGTGAGATAGCTACACAGCAGAGAAGGCAGAGGGTTCTGCCAGGGAAGACACGGGCTCACCAAGGGGGGGGGAGCCGTACCGTGGAAGAATACACATGTGGGATCATCAAGGGGGAATCACTACTTATGGGCACCTAGCCCAGCACAAGGGTTGACCTTGGGCAACGTACGAGTACTGGACCTGGCGTCTGGTGCTCCGCCACACCTGACTGCCGAGGGTGCGGGAGGAACTTCAACAGGGTTCGCCGTGGGGAACTGAACTGAGAAGCAACAGGGCGCACGTATCCGGTCCGTAGAGGGGAATGGCGCAGCAAGCGTGATTGACACCGAGCGGGTTCCAGTGTTACTGGCCATCTGAGACAAGTACACGGGAGGACACTGGCTCTATACGGAGATTGTAAAACCTCGCAAACGTATTAGGTGTCGCCCAGCCGGCAGCTTTACAAATGTCTGCTATTGAGGCGCCTCGTGCCAAGCCCAAGAGGAAGCAACGCCTCTCGTAGAGTGTGCTCTCATACCAAGGGGGCACGGTAAGCGCCGGGCCTGATAGGCCAAGACTATAGCCTCCACTATCCAGTGGGCGAGTCTTTGTTTGGAGACAGCTCTTCCCTTCTGCTGTCCTCCGAAGCAGACAAAGAGCTGGTCTGAGGTCCTGAAGCTCTGCGTGCGGTCCACATAGATGCGCAAGGCACGAACGGGACAGAGCAGAGCAATGGCTGGGTCTGCCTCCTCCCGGGGCAGCGCTTGCAAGTTCACCACCTGGTCCCTGAAGGGCATGGTGGGAACTTTGGGCACATATCCAGGCCGGGGTCTCAGGACAACGTGAGAGTCAGCCGGCCCGAATTCTAGGCACGAATCGTCGACCGAAAATGCTTGCAGGTCCCCTACCCTCTTGACTGTGGCCAATGCCGAGAGGAGCACTGTCTTTAGAGACAGAAACTTAAGCTCTACTGACTGCAGAGGCTCAAAGGGGGCCCCCCTCAAGGCCGACAGGACCGAGGGGAGATCCCAAGAGGGTACCAGGTGAGGGCGCGGAGGATTTAGCCTCCTTGCCCCTCTGAGGAACCTGATGACCAGGTCGTGTTTCCCCAGAGACTTACCGTCTACTGCATCGTGGTGTGCGGCGATAGCGGCGACATACACTTTGAGGGTGGAGGGAGACAGCCTTCGCTCCAACCCATCCTGCAGGAAAGAAAGCACGACTGCGATCGGGCATCTACGGGGGTCCTCCCGGCGGGGAGAACACCAATCGACGAACAGGTTCCACTTCAGCCTGTAAGCTTGTCTCGTAGACAGAGCCCTGGCAGAAGCGATAGTGTTTACTACCGCTGGAGGTAGCCCACTTAGAACCTCCGCGTCCCGTCCAAGGACCATACGTGGAGATTCCACAAGTCTGGGCGCAGGTGCCAGAGGGTGCCCCCTCTCTGAGAAAGTAGATCCCTCCTCAGAGGAATTTGCCAAGAAGGGGCTGTCGCGAGGAGCATCAGTTCTGGAAACCACGTCCGGTTGGGCCAGTAAGGCGCCACCAAGAGGACTTGCTCCTCGTCCTCCCTGACCTTGCACAGGGTCTGTGCGAGAAGGCTCACTGGGGGAAACGCATATTTGCGTAAGCCCCGAGGCCAGCTGCATGCCAGCGCATCTGTACCGAGGGTCCCCTCGGACAGGGAGAAAAACAACTGGCAGTGAGACGTGTCCGGGGAGGCAAACAGGTCTACCTGAGCGTCCCCGAAGCGTCTCCAATTCAGCTGGGGTACCTCGGGGTGGAGTCGCCATTCTCCCGGAAGGGCGTGCTGACGTGAGAGCTCGTCGGCTGCACGATTGAGCTCGCCTGGGACATGAACGGCGCGAAGCGACCTCAGATGCTTCTGACTCCAAAGGAGGAGATGGCGGGCGAGTTGCGACATGCGACGGGAGCGTAGACCGCCCTGGTGGTTGATGTACGCAACGGTCGCAGTGTTGTCCGAACGGACCAGTATATGCTTCTCGTGTAGCAGCGTTCTGAAGCGGCGCAGAGCAAGCTATACTGCCAGCAACTCGAGGCAATTGATATGCCACTGCAGCTGGGGCCCTGTCCAGAGCCCCGCGGCTGCGTGCCCGTTGCGCATGGCCCCCCAGCCCGTGGCAGAGGCGTCTGTTGAAACAACAAAGTGCCTGGATACTTGCTCTAGGGGAACTTCTGCCCGAAGAAAGGCAAGATCCGACCATGGGCTGAAGGTGCGACGGCAGGACGGGGTGAGTGAGACCCGGTATGTGCCGTGGTGCCATGCCCATCTCGGGACTCGGTCGTGAAGCCAACGCTGAAGCGGTCTCATATGAAGCAATCCGAGCAGCGTGATAGCGGCTGAGGATGCCATATGCCCCAGGAGCCTCTGAAAATGTTTCAGTGGAACCGCCCTCTTGCGCTGGAGAGACTCCAGGCATCTCAGCATTGACTGAGCACGCTCCTCTGAGAGACGTGCTGTGAGGTTGACCGAGTCCAACTCCCTGCCGAGAAAAGAGATCCTCTGCATAGGGGAGAGTTTGCTCTTTTCCCGGTTGACCTGAAGCCCCAACCGGCTGAGGTGCCCGAAGGGGAGGGCCTACTGGTATGCTCGCCCTTCGTACGCAAAGCGGAATCGAGGGAGGATCGAGACATGGAAGTAGGCGTCTTTCAGGTCGATCGCTGCAACCCAATCGAAGGGACGGACGCATTGAAAGAGGCGTCTCTGCGTCAACATCTTGAACGGGAGCTTGACAAGGGCCCGGTTCAGAACACGCAGGTCCCAGATTGGATGTAACCCACCGTGTTTCTTGGGAATGATGAAGTAGGGGCCTTTGTAGAGCCCTGACTCCATCTCGGCTGGAGGGCCGGCTGTATCGCGTCCTTCGCCAGTAGGACCGCGACTTCTGCACGCAAGACAGGGGCATCCTGGCTCAACACTGAGGTGAACCGATTGCCCCTGAACTTGGGAGGACGCCGGGCGAACTGAATCGCGTAGCCGAGTCTGATGGTCCTCAGGAGCCAGCGAGACGGCCTGGGGAGCTCTAGCCAGGCCCCCAGGGGCCGTACAAGCTGGACCAGGGGAGACATAGACGTACCCGCGGTGGGGCAGCGCAGTGGAGCCCAGGGGCCCGACTCGAAAGACAGAGCGTCTCGAAGTGGGGTCTGAGTGTGTGGTGCAACACTCACCTGGCTCCACGGCTGGGCAGGGGGCGCGGGAGAAGGCATCGCGTCCTCGGACCGGACCCTGCTGCCCACTGGCGAAGAGAGAGGGGGATGGGAATGTGGAGACGGGGTCTCGCGCACTGCCATCCTCGCCCTCTTGGGACCCGGAGAAAAAGGAAACTGCTCTTATGAAGTTTTTTTTTTGGGTACCACTGACCCGGGGGCCAGTGGCGGAACAGAACAAAAATTCTCCACCCGGCCCTCCTCCGGGGGAAGGAGTGGTGCTATCGCCATCTCCTGAAGAGCAGGATCCCGAGGCTCCGGGTCGCCCGTCCCAGGGACGCCGCCTACCCTGGCACTTCACAGGCTTGGCAGGGGCGGAGGCGGGCCGCGCCGCTTTCCTGCGGCCAGCTCCATGCTGCGGCCATTGTGAAGGCTGCTGTTGTGGCCGAGCTGGAGCGGAGGTGGAGGCCGCAGGAGGGCGCCTTCGGCGACGAGCAGGCGGAGGGGCTGCAGCCGGCGGTGGGGTGGAGACAGCAGCGGACCGCCGGGGCAGGATGCGAAACGCCTCCATCTGCTTCTGTGCGGCGGAGAACTGTTGGGCAAAGTCCTCCACCGCTTCGCCGAATAGGCCGGCCTGGGAGATCGGGGAGTCCAGGAAGCGGTGCTTGTCGGACTCCCTCATATCCGCCAAGGTCAGCCACAGGTGGCGCTCCTGGACCACTAATGTGGACATCGTCTGACCCAGGGCCCGCGCCGTGACTTTCGTCGCCCTTAGCGCGAGGTCCGTCGCTGTGCGCAGTTCCTGCAACACACCTGGGTCAGCATCACCCTCGTGCAGCTGTTTCAACGCCTTGGCCTGGTGGACCTGCAGGAGGGCCATGGCGTGCAGGGCGGAAGCGGCCTGTCCAGCAGCACCGTAAGCCTTGGCCGTTAGAGCGGACGAGAACTTACAGGCCCTGGACGGAAGGCGTGGATTACCCCTCCAGGCGGCAGCGCCCTGCGGGCAAAGCTGCATGGCAATGGCGCGCTCGACTGGGGGGACCTCCACATACCCCTGGGCCGCTCCGCCGTCGAGGGTGGTGAGGACGGAGGAGGCACTAGGCCTGCTTCGGGCAGAAAAAGGTGCCTTCCAAGACCTAGTCACCTCCTCATGCACTTCCGGGAAGAACGGAACCGGGGGCGGTTGCCGACGTTCGGCCTGCGCCCTCAGGAACCAATCATCCAGCCTCGAGCGCTCGGGAGAAGGCGGACGCCTATAGTGCAGCCCGATGCTCTCAGCGGCCCGGGAAAGCATAGCGGTCAGTTCTGGATCTGACTCGGGCAACGCTACTCTTCCTGACGGAGGCAGCGCAGCCAAATCGTCCTCTCCAGAACCTAGCTCATCCCCCGATGCAGTGATCGAAAGCCTGTCATCTGCTGGGGCACCGAATGAGATGCTGGGCCCCGCCCTGTCCGAGGACCCCGCATACTCATCCGGGAACCCCAGACGGTGCGATGTGCTCGAGGAGTGAGAGGCCCGCGGAGACGCACTCGACGGGGAAGCTCTCACTGTGATCCTCAAATCACCCTGGCCCTGAGCCGAAGTAGTCCTCCGTCCGGAGGAACTAGAACGGGGCAGAGCAAGGGGGATAACCCCACGTCTAGCGAGGAGGTATCTGGAGCGCAACATCGCTATGGTCATATTCCCACAGTGAGAACATGACTCATCCACGAGCGCTGCCTCAGCGTGCCTAAAGCCCAAGCACGAGGGGCAGCGATCGTGACCATCAGATGAAGTCAGGAACAGACCACATCCAGAAACGCACGAGCGGGAAGCCATCTTTAAAAAGACGCCCGTCGCTCGTGGAGCTCTTTTAGATTTGCTCTTTTAGTTGAAAAACTCTCTTTCAGCAGCGCTGAAGCGCCGAGGGGAGGTAGCAACGTGATCGCTGCTTCTCGCGAATCCAGCACTGGACAGCAACCTCCGCTGACGCGCCGTAACACCAACGCTGTAGTCTTGCTTTGCAGACACTCAGAGATTTGCAAGGCTCGGCTCCGAAGCGAAAAGCTGATGTGCGTTTGCACGCGCTCTCCTTTATACCCGCACCGCGGGGCGGAGTGCGCGTGGCGAAACACGCACGCCAACTGTCATTGGCTTGTTTTGTTAACACTCGAAGGTGATTGGGCTCTCCGGCGAGATCCCATTAGTCAGTCACTCTGACGTTACGTCGAACGTGACTGACTGATAGGGAACTACAGTTCTTCACATGCACATTATTACACAGTAATATTGTTGTAATTATATAGTTCACATAAATATTATCATATAACTATTTTCTATTGTAATGTATTGCAAAATGCAATTTATTCCGGTGATGCAAACCTGGGTTACACTTTATTTTAAGGTGTCCTTGTTACAGTGTAATAATACATTTAAGTACTGAGTAATATTAAGGGAACCTTAAAATAAAGTGTTACCCAAAGCTGAATTTTCAGAATTATTACTCCAGTATTCAGTGTCATATGATCCTTCAGAAATCATTCTAATATGCTGATTTGCTGCTCAAGAAACATTATTATCAATTGTGAAAATACTTTTTTTCCTGCTTAATATTTTTGCAGAAACTATGCTTTACTTTCTTGTTTCAGCAGTATTTGGTCTTATGCAAAAGAGTGTCTGTACTGTCACTTTTTGTCAATCCAGTGCATCCGGGCTGAATAATAGTGTTAATTTTGTTTAAAAAAAAATAATGTACATGCAGTTCATATAAATATTTGAGGTGAAATAGTATTTATGTATTATTTCCATGCATGTTCAGCATTAAATGAATTATTTATATTTGTAATCAATATTTCATATCAATATTATCGGCATCTCCTTAGATTTTGATGCAGAGTTTATAACTTTTCACAAGTGTGCAGAAATCAGAAAATTGTGGGAGTGCAACTAATAATCTTGGCTCATGAATATCAAATGCTCAACAGTCATCCAGTACCTGATTTTCTGTGAGGCAGACATTGGTTAATAGATGTCAACCATAGCTGTTTAACACTTTTCCAATGCTAAAGTTTGACAGCAGCTAACTGGTGTTAATAACCTGATCAGCTTGACAAGTGTTTTTTTCCTATGTTGAAACAATAAGTTTAAGCAATTTTCAATGCGAAAAAGTACTTAGACATTTCTAAAATGGAATTGTTTTCACCTCCGTGCCTTTTCATGTTTTGCTTTTATCAGTTTTGCTCCAGCTTTATTGATTGTTTATCCAGTAGTCTGCTGCTCGGTTGGAATAAACGAGTGCAGTGTAATGTGTTGTGTAAGAAAAGCAGCAAGCAGGTCTAGATCAGAGAGTTTAAGACTGATCCGACCGCATCAATACACCACCTCTCCAGCCTCCATGATCTGCACATCTATAAACACATCCACTGACCGGCATGATGCAACTTGACCTATATTAAGAACCTTTGCATCTGTTTCTGTGCTTGTGTTTGGACAGCTGGTGGAAGAGCAGTCCACAGTCTCCGGGCTGCAGCGTGAGCTACAGGAAGCAGAACATCAGAGGGATCTCCTGGACTCCAGAGCAGCTGAGCTGAGCCGTGACATCCAGCAGAAAGCCTGCAGGCAGCTCACAGAGCAGGGCGAGGTACACCGCACCACATACTTTGATAGTGTCTGGTTAGGGTTCATGTAGAGTAAAAGCTGTGTGTGTGGTAGGTGTCCAGTAGAGATGAGACGGTTCTGAGACTGACGGCAGACCTGCGGGCCGCTCAGGAGAATCTGACCGCTGCACAAGAGGAGGTGAGGAACACCTGTCAATCATTTTGATCACCTTTTGACAAGTATCTGTGACATACACTTTGAAAATACAGCCACCTACACCATTATTGAAAAGTTTTGGGTCAGAATTTTTGCCGTCAATCTGTAATGCTCACCAAAGCTGCTTTTACGGAGCTGTATTTCAGTTAAAAATAACTTTATTCTATTTGAATATAATTTAAAATGTCATTTATTCCTATGACGCAAAGCTGAATTTTCAGCATCATAACTCCCACGATCCTTCAGAAATCATTCAAATATGCTGATTTGCTGCTCAAGAAACAATTCTTATTAACAACATTGCTTAAAATGTTTAGAAAGAGTGAATTTTTTTCCACATTTTTTTAAAATAGGAAATACAAAAGCATTTATTTGAAATATAAATATTTTGTAACACTGGAAAAAAAATCTGTGACATTTACAATAAAATACCAGCAGCTGTGGTTGCCGAATTTTTTTTTTTTTATATATATATATATATATATAGTATCGCTATTTTAGGTTTTACAGACTTAACTTAATTTCACAGTTTAAAAAAAAACTAATTTCATTAACTGATAAAATGATACAATTCAAATAATCTTTGAATTTTGAAACACTGAAAAATGCTTTTTTACATTGAGTAAACGTGGTCAGTCTTGATGTAAGATAAGGGTTTTGCAGCTTAGAGCTTGCAAACATTATTTAATTTCACCTTGATCATATCAACATGTACTTGTTTATTTTGGTGCTGAGATGTAGCTCAGGTACATATATAACTCTAGAAGAGCGCATCTAAGGTCCCTGTGGGCCGAATGCGGGCAGGATCAAGGACGTCCAGTCCATCCGCTCTCACTCACACACTCAGAAGAATAAAGATGGACCTGACGCCCGGCCCGTCTCCTGCACGCAGCCAAGCGTTTGCATAACCGGTCAATTGAAGTAGAAGCTGTCCTGGTTTATTTATACATCTCTGACTGGTCAATTATTTGTTTGGCAGAGTGTCCTTGTATGTTATAAATGGGACAAAGCTGTCACTTCAGTGCTGACTGGGCGTTTTGAGTTCTTAGAGAGATTTTCTTTTTCATATTTATTTAATTTATTTTGACTTTTTTCAGAGCGAGGGAGCGGTGAATAATGCATTGGATTCTGCTCCATGTACTGTTTTTATCATTAGCATTCAGCCCCAGTTATCTTCCGAACTTATGAGTGCCTATGAAATGTTTGTGATGTTATTTATTTATGTTGCCCTCTCAATTATTCATTTGTTTATTTATTCATGGCAGAACTAACTGCAATTGGAAAATTCATTTTTGCTGAAGGGCACATCCATCCCTCCCCCCACCACACCTCAATCCGTTCTCCCTCCCTCCTGCACATCAGGTTTGTTAGGAACTGCTTCATCTGGCATTTCCTAAGACTCAAGGGAAGCTGTCATTATAATCCAAGCAGACGGCTGAAGAGACGGTAGATACAGACAGAGGAAAAAAAGAAAGCGAGTACTCCATCTGAAAAAAACTTTGCACTATAAGGGTGATGGTGCAGGATTATAGTGAGACATTTAATGAAAGAGGGATGAATTTGATAGACCTTATATATCCTCGGCTCTACATGTCTCTGTGCTACAGCCGTGTTTCATGTTGAATTCCCTCAGGCCTCTGTGACAGGCCTTTTCCTGCTTTTTCTGCCCATTCCTTTCCTGCTCAGTTGCCCATATATCCACACTATATGATTGAACATATTGGAGAACACCTTAAATATTGAATTAATGTGTTTCAGTTAGACCCACTGCCATAGGTGTATGCGATCTAGCACAGGGCTGTCCCAACTCGGTCCTGGAGGGCCGGTGTCCTGCAGAGTTTAGCTCCAACTTTCCTCAACACACCTGCATGGAAGTTTCTAGTATGCCTAGTAAGAGCTTGATTGGCTGCTTCATGTGTGTTTAATTAGGGTTGGAGCTAAACTCTGCAGGACACCGGCCCTCCAGGACCGAGTTTGGACACCCCTGATCTGGCATCTAAGCATGCAGTCTGAATTTGCAAAATAGGATGCCATCATTGCAACTAGTCAGTTCGTGAAACACAGAGCGGTGCATATGACGCATAAAAGTTGCTAATGCTCTGGCATTAATATCAGCACAAGAACAATGCAGCGGGAGCTTCATAGAATGGGTTTCCATAGACAGCTGCATGCAAGCCTCGCATCAACAAGTACAATGCCAAGCATCAGATGGAGTGGTGTAGAGCATGCCAGCACTGGACTCTGGAGCAGTGGAAACCTGTTCTGTGGAGTAACTCAGTTTCAGTTTCCACTGAGCTAAATTCCACAAATGATTCCCTAATCCATGGGTGAAAATATTTCATGTGTATTTTTATTGAATAATTCAGATCATAGTAAAACCATTTACATTAAGTGTTTTCTATTTTAATAAATGTTCAAATTGTCAGGTTACGGTAGATAGAGGACTCAGATGCAGAGTGAGAGAAGGAGAAACTTTATTCTCGCAACAAAATAACATAAACAATATTTAACTGCTGCTTAGGGAAGCAGAGATTCCAGAGCTGGCCGACAGAGTCTGTGGACCACACAAGCTGCTGGATCTCCGTGCTACGAAGGGAACAGGGTCAGATAATGAAGCGTGAATCTCACACAGAACACGAGCAAGGACAAAACAATCTACTCACAGCGAGGAACAGAAGAACAGGGACATGTATGGGAGTGGGGTAGAGTCAGCTCGTGATCCGTGCACGATCGGCACTGATTGCCCAGACCACGAGCTGCCGAACATGACAGGACAATACAGACAGCAAGAGGAGCCGAGGAGGCACCCTGAACCGTGACAAAAATGGGATGCATTCCTATGATGGCAAAGCTGAAATCATTATTATCAAGGTTGAAAACGGTTTCATATTTAATATTTTCCTAGAAATTAAATTAAATTAATAGTACTTTTATTCAACAAGGACACGTGAAATTGATCAAAAGTGACAGTAAAACATCTTAAATATATGTTCTTCATTTGAACTTTCTGCTCATCAAAGAATCCTAAAATATGTTCATGGTTTCCACAAAAATATTTAGCAGCTCAAAATGTATGTATATATTTTTTTATTGACAATATGAATGATTTCTGAAGGATCATGTGATACTGATGACTGGAGTAACAGCTTCTGAATATTCAGCTTTACCATCACACGAATAAACAACATGTTAAACCATATTAAAATAGAAAATTAGTTTTAAATGTAATGTTATTTCACAATATTAATTTTTTACTGTATTTTTGATCAAATAAATGCAGCCTTGGGGAACATAATAGACTTCTTTCAAAAGCATTTAAGAATCTTAATTATTCCTCACACACAAGATAAAATCTGATCAAAATATCCATATGCTTTACCACAAACCTAAAGTTAATATTGTCATTTGTTTGACTGTGGTGTGTTTAGCTGGCAGAGCAGATACAGCAGGTCACGTCCAGGGAAGAGGAGCTTGTGGCCCTGCAGAAGAAGGTGCGCAGACTTCAGGAGATCCTGAAACAGAGAGAAGATATGATGGAGAAGAACAAACACAACACGACACAGCTCCAGCGAGAGACAGACTCCCTTCACAGACAGGTAAACACACACACAAAGTACAAACACACTAAAATCACAAATTGGCCAGTCTGGGTATTGAGACCTGAGAAAGATCCGGCGTAAGCATGAGTTTGGTGGTGTTGTTGTGAAGCGCTTGTGTGTGTTTAGCTGAAGGGTGTTTGTGAGGTCTCCGGTGAGCGCACTCGTGTGTAATATTTCCTGTCTGCTGCATCGACAATCCACACATAGGCATGGAATTCCAATTAACTCCCTTTAATTAGGCCCTCTTGCTCATGGCACAGTTCCTTCATTTATCTTAATCTTGTTTATGCACCTTGATTGTTTCACAATATAGATTTTTTTTAATTAGGGAAGATTGATTAAATTGCATTGATTCTCTGTCCTTATTAAATTGAAACAGCCCCCCCACTCTACTCTCTCCAAACCAGTGTTATTTTTCATAATTAGTGCCTGTGCCTTCATCTTGTCTTTAGGTGTGTGTGTGTGTGTGTGTGTGTGTGTGTGTGTGTGCATGTTTATGTGGTTTATGAGGACACAAATTTGTATAATGACATGGGTATGACATAGGTATTACAAGGAGAAGGTGATTTATGAGGACATTTTCAGTGTCCCCATAATTTAAAACGCTTATAAATCATACAGAGTGAGTTTTTTTGAGGGAAAATAGAAATGCACCGTCTCCTGTGAGGGCTAAGTTTAGGTGTAGGGTAGGTGTAGGGCAATAGCACATACAGCTTGTACAGTATAAAAAATCATTACGCCTATGGAAAGTCCCTGTAAACCATAAAAACCAACGTGTGTGTGTGTGTGTGTGTGTGTGCGTGCGTGCGTGCGTGCGTGCGTGCGTGTGTGTGTGTGTGTGGTATGAAAATAATGTTTATCATTCTTTATTACAGCATCTGAAAGACTCTTGTAGTGGCCACTTTATGATTTAGTGGAAGTTTTAATAAATTGTTGTGTGTTATTTATTAGTTGCATTTTCCAACAGAATAGGTCCTTAATACATTAAACAAAGCAATACAATAAATGTTTTGTGTGTTTATATTAATATATTAACTCAGATTATAAAAGTGAACACAGAAATACATTACTATTGTAAATTATGTATGTACATGTACTGTAAAAAATGAACATTTAATGATAATTACAATAATAATCTTATTTACACTTAAAGTCCTTCATGTTCAAACCCTTGATCTTCAAACATTTCAAATCGACGTGCTTTTATTTTACTGCTGAAAAGCTCTAATTTTCTGTCCACAAAAATGTTGGATATGATGCACATGTGTAAATAAAGTCAACTTAACGCATGTTACAAAAGCATGTTAAACTCGCCACACAAGCAGACGTGGAGTTCACTGTATTTACTGTAAACCGAGCCTCTCGGAGACTGATCGTATCATGCAGTCACATTTATTTATTTCAATTTGGCATTCAGTATTGTTAATTATTAACTTTTCATCAACAAAATCTCGTTTGGAAAAACCTGACCTAGACAAAACCCAGAAAACACCTAGCATGTGCTCAGAAACACCTCAGCAAATACATATCAACCACCTACAAAAGCTTCAGTCCAAGAACAAAACCTCGAAATATAACCGATATAACTATATTAGCATCCATGCCAATGTACAGTAACATTGTGAACACTGAATTTATGTCGTCTATTGCTTTACATGCTCAAAGTGTTTAAAGTCAGGTGGATTCTGATTAGCTGTTAATGTTTTTATCATCCATCAGCTGGAGAAATAATCTTTCTGATAGTGATACTAATGATATTGTATCTCATAGAATTACAACGATCATTAGAAAATATCTCATAGTCATAGTCTTTAGTGTGAACAGGCCTTTAGTGTTGTGTTGGCTAGTTTTGCACATCAGGCAGCACTGATTTTATTTACAAAATGTGAAAATGTATTTTCTTTCACGGTGGCAGTAGATTATTGTAGCAGACGCTGACTGCTTGTATAACACTTGAAGCCCTCTAGAAGATCCAGTGCTTCTCAACCTCCTGCTGTCTGCTTCATTTGATAAACACTTGATGCTGATCCGTAGAATTTCTAATCATGAAGCTCAGTTCAGCTCTTTTAATTTTGATCGATGACTTCGTTTATCCTTTACGTAACACATTCCTGTCTCTGTTCTAGCCCTCCACCCCCCGATCGCCCCCACCTCTCTCCGCACCCCTCCGCCTGGTATGAAAATGATATTAAAAACTAAATGAGATTTGAAATTGTGTGTTTGACAAGTGACTTGATGACAGGGTTTTATTGCAGGGCTTGATCCATGGAAATTTTATGCTAATATCACTGCAGGCCAGCCGATCTAGTACGAAATTAATCAGCAGTGGAAAAGAGCGAGAGAGCTCCATAAAAAGCATGTCTACCCTCCTCTCTCTCTCTGTCTGTCTGAGTCTCATCTGAAATAGCCACAGGCTGTTGTCTGTGTGATGAGTTTGCGACTGAATTGGGGACTTAGAAAATTAGACTGAGCTAAGCACTGATTCATGCTGTAACGCCATCACGCGGCACACTGCTGTCAACTCCTTCCAAGGACTCAACAAGGTGTGCGGAGTACGTTTTTGTTTATGTTGCTTCGGCCCATCTTGGACATATACTGACACCTAGAGATGTGGATGCAATATCATGTGAAAGTTTTCAGTCGCTGATGCCATTGATGTAGACACAGTATTCACAGTCAGCTCTTGATTTATTCTGCGCGAGAAAGTGTCCAAACGAGGAAGTACAGACATAAAGTCAGTTGAATTGCTGGTAGATAGCTGGTAATGTGAACATGTGTGCCCAGATTAGGCAACCAAGTCTTCATCTCATTTTTCAAAACTCCTATTAATTTCTATATTTGTCAACTTTTCTAAAAGCATTCATCTGTCTCAAAAATTGCAACAGTATAGGAATAATGAATAGGGAATATGAAATCGACTATACAGTAATACAGAAATCTATAGTCAAACATAAATAGTACATTTCATAATATAATATAATAATTATTATTATTATAGGAATAATGGGATAGGAAGTCAACTATACGGTGATACAGAAAACCTGTAATCAAGCATAAAGTGTCTACATTTCACTAATAATATAATATAATTATTCATAAAAAGTAAAGTATTGATATAATAATACTAATAGTAATTATATAATACATTATTATTATTGTTAATGTTGCATTAATTATTATTAATAATAATAAAGAACAGTAGACTCTTAGGGCCAGTTTTACTAAGAGCTTGCGCCAGCGCAAACCATCTTTTGGTGTTAAAATAGTACTGTCGGGTTTTACTAAAGACACGCAGTGATGAATTAGCGCTTAAAAGGCGTGGACACAGTTATTTTTGCGCCTGAACTTATTTAATATGCATTTCTTGGAGTTTCCCTTTCAGGCACAAAATGTGTGGTAGGAGAGTATATAAATGAATCACGCAGTGTGTTTTACTAACCTTAGTTTGCGCTCATCAAATGATTGGTATTTGTGCCATTATTTAACGCCCCAAAAAAGCATGTCTTAAACTATTTTGCGCTTGAAATGGCTGCAATTTATTGCTTGGAGGAGGAGAGATGAGAGAGTGCGTGGTAGAGGATTTTTTTCCCACACGTAAGTTATTTGGAATGCAAAAAGAACAAGAAAATATAATTTGCCAAGCCATGTTAATTTAATTTATTTAAAACAAATTAATTTCTAGCATGTTTTGGCCTCCGGTTCTTTTCAACGTACTGTGGAACTTGTTGTCAACAGTTTATTTCTTTATTCTTTATTGGCGACTACGCTAATTTGCGCTGCGCTTGGCATATTGTGTTGGTCGATATGTAAATGATATGTTGAATCTGTTTTTTATTTATTTGCACGGTTGTTAGTAAATCACCGGCAGAAACTTCCCTCCCATCGGCACTGTTTTGGAATTGCGCTCTCGCGCGAATTTGCCCTGTTTAGTAAAACTGGCCCTTAATATATAAGAAGAGCAATTAATTGCCATGCTGACTAATTGAAAACCTTATAGAAGTTCCACTGTCTCATGATTAACTTTATATTTGGAATTATGTTCAAACTGATCCCAAAGTAATAAATAATAATAAATAAGAACCATATTTTAACTGTACTGTTTTCTGCTATTTTGAATCCTGTTTATATATCTATATACCATATCTTTGCCTCATTTTAAAAGTCTGCATCAATGTGCCTTTTTTGTGCCACAGCTGCTGTGTAAATCAATTTAGTTGACCAATCAGACGGCCTCAAAGTCTCAAATGTCCACATTCTTCTTGTGGTTGTCAAGCCTCGCCTTGCCTTTACCACCTTTTACCAGTTTACATCAACTTAAGGAACATTCACATCCTCTCCTTCCCTCTGCTTGCTTGCTTCATTTCTCCCATTCATCTGTCAGCGGTTGTCCCATGTGCATGTCCATGTTGCTCCTCCCGGCTCGATTCCAAGGAAACAGAAGCGTAGGTGAATCACTAATGGAGTCATTATCAGCTTCCACTCTTTTAAAACAACACAATTAGCAGTGTAGTCTTAATGATGCTTGCAAGGGAAGTTAGGTGCACTGAGGAGACTCCATCCAGGGCCTTCACCAAGCCCAATAAATCACGCAAGTTAACTCACAGAACTAATATACCGCTTGTGTGTGCGCACAGTAGTCTGCGTGATTTATTATTTTCACCCTGCGAGACATCTGTTACAGTGCTCCTTATTTTTGTAATGCATCATCAGCCAGGGGAAAAAATAATATTATCCAATCTGGGATCGTCTCTCTCTGGAGTCTAATAATCTAATGTAGAGCTGCTATCAGTGAGGCACCACAGACACGCTTCAGGGAGCAAACAGGCTTCGCTGATTTCTGTCTGAGAATCTCTAGCATTCATTATATATGCCAGCCTGTGACTGCAGGATGCTTCTGACTCTAAATTATAACTAAATGAGCTGTATTTCAAGTGCACCAATTAGGAATGTCGTTGTACTAAATATCAGCAGAGCTGAACAAAATTATAAACGCAACACTTTTGTTTTTACCCCATTTTTCATGAGCAGAACTCAAAGATCAAAGACTTTTTCTATGTACACTAGGGCTGCAACTAACGATTATTTTGATAATCGATTAGTTGCCCGATTATTCTTTCGATTAATCAGATTAAATACAATTATTGTATTTTATTGACAAAAAACACACTATTCCACATTCTGCTCAATGTCCTTCAAACAAACTGAATGCTATGAAAACATACAGTGTTTAATTTATTAGACCACCTGTCATAAAGAGAAAACTAATATTTTAGGAATCTGTCAAAAAAAAAAAAAAAAAAAATGTTATTGTCATTTATTGGGCAAATTACAAACATAAACAACTAATTAGTATTTATAATAACAAAAATGGCCTCATAACAGCTTGCATTCTTGCTTGCATTGTTTATGTACTTTTGACTGTAATTGAGTATCTGAAAAAACACTATAAAGTGCTCTGCCTTTCTTTCATAGATAACAGCAATAATTATATTATAGCATTAGAAATAGCCCACTACTGTTACTAAGGAGCTTACGCATTTTGGAGGACTAACCAATACAGAAAGCTTAACATGATTTTGTTAATCACCAATGCTGTTAGTTTAGAGCAGCAGTGGCACAAACCTTACGTAATCTGATAAAAACCTTACATAAATGTGTTGAGCATTGTATATAGTGAATATAGTTTAAATCTCTTTTAAAAATGTAAATCATAATAAAGATAATAAAGACTCAGTGTTATATATATATTATATTAGAATAATTTTTATACTCATAGCTTTTGTTGTTTTAATATTTTGAATTGTTTTTAGCTTTATTTATTTTTTTCATTTAAATGTTTCATTTTGAAATGTTGTTGTATGCATTTGTCATTTTATTAAATTTCTCCATTTTCTTAAATGTGTATATACAGTATTTATAGAGTTTTAACTTATAGTTTTAGTTACTTTTTCTTATTTGTAAGTCGCTTTGGATAAAAGCATCTGCTAAATGACAAAAAAGTAAAGTAAAGTGTTAACCAACAGATGAGGAATGTTCTTCAGGAACACGTTCACTTTGATCACAGTCATGTCTTGCTGTCATTTCTTTATCCTGTAAAAGGCGTTTATGGAGCGTCTCATAATTTTATTAAGACAATTACATGCTGTTATCCCTTTAAAGTTCCTACTCTCATTAAATATTCACACTGCATGTTGACTTTTAAACCTTAAATGAACTTTCATCAACAGATATTTCAGCACGATGGATATATTTCAGCTCTGAATATCGTGTTAATCGTCTCCCTCTCTGTGTTCCGTGTGTCTGACGCCACAATAAAAGGCCGTAATATATTTGTATAGTTTAAATATATATATAAAGTTTTGATAATGTTGTTTACTTTTTGTTATTTCTATTTATGTGTTTATTTTAATGTCTGTATAGTTTTTATTTTCTATTTTCATTTAAATTATAGTTAAAGGTAGTTTTGTTCTGTTTTTGTTATTTCCTTTTTTAATATGCCTATATAGTTTTTTATTATTTTATTTCAGTTTTAGTGAACTATAAAACCCCTGGGCTGTTCAGTTGATTTGAACATTTAAACACCAAATGTGGTGTCCAAAAAAAAAGCTATCAAAATATGCTTGATATCTTTTTTTCACGCTATCAAGTAAATTAGGTGTTCTAACACTTTCTGTTTCTCACTCAGTTTTGTTGTTTGTTGTGTGTAAGTGTGAAGTCCAGAAGGAAGAGCTGTGTGATCTGCGTGAGGAGGTGCAGGGACAGAAGGAGAGCCGGGTGAAGGAGGTGCAGGCCCTTAAGGAAGAGCTGCAGAGCACACAAAGCCGTCTGCAGACGCACAGAGATAACCAGCAGAGTCTGTGCCGAGAGCTGGAGACGGCCCACAGACAGCAGAGAGACACGGAGGACGAGGTGAGACAGCTCAGCAGACTTTACTTTCACTATATCACAACTTCTGCTTCTACATATAAGTGTTTGTGTGTGTCAGGCTTCCTGCAGTCAGGATGCAGAGTTGATTGAGCTGAAGGCAGGTCTACTGGAGGCTGAGAAACTGACCACAGACGCAGAGGCCCGACTGCAGCCTCTTCGTGAATCCCTCCAGATCTGCAAACACAAGTACCAGGCCTGCCTTAGCAAGATCGCACAACTGGAGAACACACTGCACGGCCACGAGGAGGACCTGAAAGAGGCCCACGGTCAGGTTGGTACTTACATCAGTATTAGCTACCTTTAAAAATTAAAACTGCATTGCAGCTGTATATAATGTATACAAGCTGTATACATTCCAAAGTATACTGGTTTTGACTATATTTCTTATAATATTAATCCTTATTCTTTCCAGTTTCCAACAGAGTATCCGTTTCATTTGTACTGTGCAATAAAATATTGACCATATTTTTAATAATCAGCCATAACATGAAAATATTTTTCACCATAAAGTACTATAGTTGTACTCCTCCTCTCAACCAATACCTTCCAGTGCACCAGAAATTAGAAATGCATTTTTCTTTAGAAATTCATATTTTTATTCAGCAATAAATTGATGAAAAATGACATTAGAGACATTTGTATGATTAAAGAAGGCTTCAAATAAATGCTGTACTCGTGAACTTTCTATTCATCAAAGAATCCTAAAAAAATATTAAGCAGCACAACTGTTTTAACGGATGATATTATGAAGTATTTGAAGATTCAGCTTTTCATTGAAGAATGAAGTACATTTAAAAATGTTTTCAAATACAAAACAATTACTTTAAATAAATAAATAAAATAAATAAATAAAATGTTTATGTATTTTTGCAACTTAAAAAAATAATAACAGAAATGCAAGTTTGGTGAGCATAAGAGACTTCTATCATGTTAAAACAATCTTACTGAACCCAGGCTAATGGTAGTGGACCTACAGTGAACCAAATTAATAAAATAATAAAATCATAATTTTACTGTACTGTACTTGAAAATAACAGCATTGCTATAAACACAGGTATTGTATCAGTGTCCCACTGTACAAAAATTATCATGATTTTAATAGTATAAAAACTGTTCATTGGTTAACAGTATGTTTCCTTGCTACTATAAATACAGTGAATAACTTTAATATATCTAACCATATATTTAATGTATTTTTACAGTACAAGACTGTTAAATATACAATTTTTATTTTAAAAAAAAAATGTTACAGTGCAGCAAACACCAAGCAGACTCAGTCATGCATTTAGTTTATAAAAACAGATCCCTAATTGCCCTAATTTTTGAGCTAAACTGAAACTATAAAGCTGTATATAACATTTCTGAGAGAAGACATCAGTGGTGGTATTGAAATGCTTTTGGCCTGTTGTTTGTCTCTTCAGGTGGCACAGAGGGAAGAGCAGGTCCTCCGTCTGAGGGCTCAGGTTGTATCTCTGCAGGGGGATCTTCAGGTACACTGCACCCAGCTGGAGAGTGGAGACGATGCCCTCGCCGCTCTGAGCCAGCAGCTCCGAGACACACTGAGAGAGCTGGAGCACAGCCGTAAACACAGCCAGGAGCGTGAGCTGCTCATCGGCACTCTCAGAGACACCGCTGCTGCCCTCCGCCGACAGGTAACCCGACCAGAAACACCACTAACTAACCCACAGCTTCAGTAGGTGGTTCCTTCATGGTGACCCAAGTAGTCCAAACCCTACCTCTACTCCCAACCATTCATAATCACTAGACTCAAAGGGAATTAGAGGAATCTGATTGGTTGATTGGTCAAAGATGAACAAGATCTTCAATGAAAACATTTTCATTATCGATATCCTCAAGCAACAAGATTTATATCATCATAAATATTTAAACAAACAAACAATAATAATAATAAATAGTAATATTAAGTGTATATATTGAATATGTTGTTTTATATATATATATATATATATATTAGTGCTGTCAAATGATTAATCGCATCCAAAATATTTTTTTTTTACATAATATATGTATTTGTGCTGTGTATATTTATTATGTATATATAAATACACACACATGCATGTATATATTACAGAAAGATATGTTATGTTTAAACATTAAATATATTTATTTATAATATAAACTATATGATAATAAATATAGACATGTAAATGCATGTACATTTTTTTAATATATACTGTATGTGTGTGTATTTATATATACATAATAATATAATATACACAGAACACACACACATATATTATGCAAACAAACTTTTATTTTGAATGTGATTAATCGTGATTAATCATTTTAACAGCACTAATATATATAACCTTTTTTAGCCTTTAATAAAAAAAGAGAAGTATTTACAAATATTATATTATTATATCAAGACAGCTGTATCACCCTGACTTTACTCTTTTTTAAACCTATTTATTTACCTGTTTTTAAAGATAAAATTAAGTTAAAAGGTATTTTTATCACACAGTAACATTTATTTGTTATTATTTCAAAAATATAATTAAGTCTCGTCTTGCCATAAAAAAGATTTATCACATGAAAACTATTAACATCACATTAAAAATATTAAAAAGCTATAACATATTTTGGATTAAATATATTTCTTGTAGTTTCATAATAATAATTTATTACTTTATTTCTTTATGGTTTTCTGGAGAGTTGTATCACCCTGATGTTTTCCTTTGTGTCTCCCCCCAAAGATATCAAAATCAATTTGAATAAAACAAAATTGAAAACATGCTCCTCATAGAAGATGTATATCCTATTCATTGCATGTATGAATTGCATTTTTTATATTTTTGCAAAAAAAAGTTATTAGATCCATCAAACCAACGAGCATCATGTCATTGACTCGGGAATATTACTCTAGAGTTATTGATTCAGAAAAGTTGTCCTGCTTCTGAGAAACCTCTGTATATTCACACCTGTGAACTATTAAACGGAGTATGAGAAAGGCTGCAGATCTGAACATAATGCAACAGACGCATCTCTTCCCTAGAGTTGAATTCTGTTGGGTTCAGATTGCATATCAAGCCAACTGAAACCTAGTTACCACACATACAGGTGGAAAGTGGCTTGTTAGTGCAGACCGAGGTGTGAACACAACGGGGAAGCGAATCTACGCCATTCTCCGGGTGCAAAAGCCAATCTGAGCTTCAGATACGTGTGTGTGTTCTTACCGGATTATATCGATCCAGGTCAAAGCCTTCATGCTTCTCGCCATGTGAGGAGAGAGCATTTCCAGGTGTTTCATTTCCCACAGTGTCAGCGAGAGAGCTGCGATAGGCTCTCTTGAGGAATTCTGGGAGTTGAAGTTGCTGTTGATTTGTAGTTGTTGGGTAAAGATTGCATGTGTGGCCCTTTCAGACACAGCAACTGGTGTTTAAATGGACCTGAAGTTGTTTTGATTTGCGTGTACATTCACCGGGAGGGCAGCTGGGTGGCGTAAAGTGGAAAAGCCTGCTGGGTCTGTGGTGTCTGCTTGAAATAATGGGCATTGCTCTCAGCGGTGCAGAGACAGGCTTGTCTACAGCCCAGCGGTGCGGTCACCTCTGTCAGATACTGTGCACACTAGGTGTGAGGACCTTTTTCTCCTCCAGCACCTCCGGCTTCTCCTCTCAGATGCCTGTGATGCCCAGCGTCCCATTAGCAATCCCTAAACATCGCATTCATACACGCTATATTGATCCAACTGTTCTCAGTCAGAATCTCAGAACACACACGTCCTTCAGCCGTTCGCCCATGTCTCCTTCCCATGCTCCCGCTGCTTGTTCCCGCTCACTCAGAACCTGCTGGGCTGTCAGCATTGCAGCACGTAACCTTCACCAGACTGAGAAGGAAAGTTTCCTTTATCTGTGATTGTGATGTAAAACAATCACGTCAGTCAGTCTCCTCACTGTCTTCATTCTCAGTGGAAGCTGTCAGCTGTAATATACACGTAGACAGACTGCTGTACAGGACTCTCTGAGATGATCCTCAGCTGGACCAGGGGCTTTCTAACTATTTTGATACAGCTATTGTGAGTTAGATCACTCAAACTTTAAAATATTGTCATTTACTCACCCTCGTGTCAAATGAAACCTGTATGACTCTTCTGTGCAACACAAGTGTTGAATGTGTAGGTTGCTTTTTCCATAAAATCATAAACTGGGACTGATGCTTTCCAGATTCAAGAAAAGTGCAAATGTGTCATAAAAGTATCCTAAAAGAAGTTTATATGATGTCTGAGTTCTGAATTAGTGTAATATCTTGTGTGGGATTTGAGTCATTATTTACTGCCAATCTTCCGCTCCGGTGGACTGTTATCTGCTCATTGAGTCAACTGAGGAACCGCATCAGTTTAATTTCTAAACGAATCATTCAGATCGGTTTTGTGTACTAAATCATTGAACTCAAATGAACATTTATTCATAAATTGGACATAACTTCTTCTCTCATGCTACTTATTTCTTAGAAGATATTTTGAAGAATGTTGGTAACCGAACCAAATTTATAGAATTTACCATTAGTTTCTATTGTCTTGACCATAAAAAAAACTGAAAAACACATTGACATTTCTCAAAATATCTTCTTTTATGTTCTACAGAAGAAATACAATCATACAGGTTTGAATGACATAAGGGTGAGCAAATGGTAACAGTATTTTCATCTGTGGATGAACTTTGGCTTTAAGCACTCCATTGGGTTTTACGTTTTGTTTTGTTTTTTCTTCATGTCATTTTCATTCATTAATTCATTCATTAATTCATATGTCTTTTTATTATTTTAATCGCCTCAAAATGAACTTAAGATCTTAATTAATTTTAATCAGATGTCTATATTTGATGTATTTCTTGTTTGTATTGTGTCTTTGTAAGGCACTTTAAATTGCCAGTATGATCTGTACTATATAACCTTACTTGCTTTTCCTAGCTTGTTGTTTTATGTGTTTCTCAGAACGACAGCAGCAGACAGTGTTACATAATGAAATATTATCTTCATTAAGCCCGAGCCCATTTGGAGCTGTTTTATATTCAGTCTTCAGTTCTGACAGCGCTGTGCTGGACTGATTTATCTTTCTCAGAAGAACTTAACTCTCATTAGGACCTGTTATATCAGACCTTAACGGCTGAAGAGATGAAAACAGAGACCAGATCGAAACAGAGCTGTTGTTTTATCTGTTTTACAGTTCAGAATAATGACTGCACTCTTTCTCTCTAGATTACCACTTGTTTCCCTATTTTATAACTATTTTTACGAAATAGTTAAACTAATTTCCAGGCACATAAGATAATTCAGAGAAGTTCGGAGCACATAATAAACTGCATCATCCTGGCTTATGAAGATTAATTAGGTGATAGATCATTTGTCACCTAAGTAATATTCAATAGTCTTAACTAAAAAGCAGGTAAGTCGGCACTACTTGGCTTTGAGGTTATTCAAGATGAGCAAAACCCATGTCCATGGTGTTTCTAGCGCCCATGTAATAACAGGAAGAACATTTTCATATGTATTGCCCCCCAAGTTTGATTGTGTAAATGGGCAGTTGTTGTAATATGAATTTCCAACATCACCGTAAATCTAAAAACCTTGTGTCTTTTCTAGGCTGAAGAGCAAGAAGAGATGGTAGTGAAGACACAGGCTGATTTCTCCATCTACCGAGCCACTCATGTTCACTCTGACTCAGACTACGAATCCCAGCTGTCCCGCGTTCAGGAACTGGAGCATGTGAAGTGAAAGGCTATCTGTGTTTGTCTTTGTAGTTGAGAGAAACGCCACATGCTACTCTCACATCTGCATGGATCCATCACCGTAATCTCTGCCTGTTACAAAAATGGGCTTTAAATGCACCCACCTGCTCCCCGTGTCACACGTTACTGTATGCATTGACACCGCGCACCCCAGGGACTATTTATCAGTCATGAGCGGAGGCTTTGATTGAATACGGAGAGGCTTCGCACAAGTTCATGGGCACCTTTGTGACTAATTGTTTGTTATGTCAGCGTGGCAGCGAGCCATCCAGCTTTAATGGAGTGTAGTGGAGCGATCCATCAGTCTGTCTGGGAGCTCGCACGTCAGCCGAAGTGTCAGCGTCTCGTCGCGCTCTACGCAAACGGCGGCGTGATTTAGTGCCCTCCTCGCGCCACTGCCCACCCGCTCCCCCTTCTCAGATTGATTGCCCTTCTGTCCCGCTGACAGTGCCCGCCATCTTCTGGCAACCTTTTAGAAAGGTTTTATAGATGATTCGAGCACCTCGTTTGGCTATTTATACATCTGTTAGTGGCCATGAAATATAGATTTGTCTTGACACGTTTTGGCGTTGGAGCGGTGAGTCCCAGTTCCTCGTGACACCTCGTTATTTTAATGGTGCCAAATGAAGGGCCTGCCCCGTGTTTGCTGATTATGCCTCTTCTATATTAGTTTCACAATCAGATCTCGCTAAAACCTGTCCCGTTTGCATGCAGCAGACAGAAACGCTGCGTCGAGAGCGTGACATGCCGGTTCACCTGTCAGAGCCGTGACGTGCGAGCGCAACCCGGTTCCCAGGGTAATTAAGAGATGGCACCCACACGTAGAGCATCCCAGAGATTAAATGGTTAGCGCGTCAAAAGCACAGGCTGCCAGATTGGAGGCGACACCTGTCAGGGACAAACCGGGTATTTGCCTTGCGACGAAACCTCAGCAGGTGTATATGTACATGCCGCAGTGGGGATGCTAAATGAAGGCCAGACGGGAGAGGAACGGAGTCGGAGAGGCGAGCGGAAGCAGCGGGCGTAGCGATAGCCTTAGGGATGGAGACAGCTCGGGGAAGAGGGGGAATTCTTATCCGCCTTAGGTCGGCCCCTCCAGCGCCCCGGGCATCAACACGACTCCCCCAAGGCACAGTCACAGAAGTTTGACAGCTGTGAGATGACTTTGCATGTTAGTGGAGGTGTGTGTGTTTGTCCTCAGGCGCTGTTCCAGTCGCTGGAGCGCTGCGGTCAGAGCGCCCAGGAGTTGCGGGTCTGCCAGCTGGAGTTGGCACGGCACCGAGATTCCAGTGCAGCAGGTGAGTGAACTCGCAACTCACATTCTCACTCGATTCTCACACTGATTCCAATCAGCCGTGTGTTTTGCAGAGGTGCAACGGCTGCAGGAACAGGTGAGGACGCTCCAGGCGGATGCAGCAGATGAGGGCCGGAGACGAGCACAAGGTGATTCTCTGCAACAGAAGGTAGCCGATCTGGAAGGAGAGCTAGAGGCAGCTCAAAGGCAGTGTGATCAGGTAAGTAGACACACATATACAAACTGTATGTACAGATCAGATACGTTTTGCCTGTGGCAGATTCTCACAGTCACCATCTCTCAGGCTATCCAGAAGAGAGACGCCCTACTGAGACAGTCCGAGGCTGATCTTCTGCAGGCGCGGGAGAAGATCCGAAGCAAGGTGGCGGAGGCAGAGAGGCAGGCCGTTTCTGCTCGAGGGCTGGAGGCTGATCTGCAGAGAGCCAAGAAAGAGAAAAGGCAGAGGGAGAAAGAATGCGCCTCACTCAAAACACAGATGCTTCAGCTCAGAGAACAACTGAAGGAGGCTCAAGCCACCTGCGGAGACACGGGTAACACAGAGCAGAACACCTGTAGAACTGTCATGGTGGATTGCCATGATGTGAATAATTGTAAATGTCCTGAAGAAATGAGAAAAAAAGCATAGAGTATACAAAAATAATACTTTAAGCACTTAAACTGCAAGTACAGCGGCCCCAAGGAGTATTTGGACACCTAAGCCAAACTTGGTGTTGCTTACAAATTGCAGTAAGTAATTGATAGCAAATTACATGACAAAAATATTAGTTATTAACATAATAAAGTACATTATACAATTTAGGTATAATGATTAATTTTTTTTGTTATCAACGACATGATGTGCATTAAACACGTACCTTAGTCAAGTTTCCCAAACAGGGCGTCTTGAAGGTACTGCAGGGGGTTCAAGTTGATGAAAATCTAGTAATTAATTAAATCATAAAAATGTAATATTAAAATAAGTAAGTAAAAACAAATACATATAAAGTGCACACAAAACAGGATTTCATATTTTATTAGTTGACCTGCATTTTACAGTTTGTGGCCATTAACCAACATCATTAAACATCAAATCTAGAAGCCTTTCTGAACATATTTAATTAAAACGCTTTTTAGAAAAGAAATCTTAAAATATAAACAAAGGGATAATCACTGAATTACGAATAATTGACTTCCATTATGTAAATAATATACAGTATAATCATGTTATTGATAGAAATGGAACTGTAGTCTGATTATGAGTATTTTAAAATGTATTACACACTAAACTATACCTGCGCTTACTCTGATAGGACACATTCATTAACAACAATCTTGGGGCCAGCTGATTAAAAGTATTTGTTAAAATGGCTCAAAAATGAGAATGTTTGGTTCAGAGAAAGCTTGTTTCTTCGGTTTACCATCAATTATGTTAAACAGAAATTCAGATGTGCTTGTTTGACCCACAAGAACAAACCATGGAAATTCATGCAGGTCTAATTTGGTCGTTTCAGCAAGGCAGTGATTTTCTCTTGATTTTGCAAAAGAAAAGCAATTGCATTTAAATCTGTGTGATAGAGTGTGTGGGTTTGTCAGAATATGTGTGTGCACATGTTTTTTGTTCTTCAGCAGTCTGAGTCTCCCGTCTGAAAAGAAACAGCCCATCAATTCAGAGCCTCGAGCCATCAGATACATGCACATCTTCACACACACCACTGTGGGAATGATGCTCATTAGAAATAATATCCTCAACATAGATGAAGACGGGCTGATGTGGCCCCTAAAAAGGGATTAGCATGTTATATTTTATGGGCTACAACATATAATGACTTTGACTTAATGAAGGGTTATTTATATGTATATGTATATGTATGTATGTATGTATATATATATATATATATATACTTTATATATCTGTGTGTGTGTGTGTGTGTGTGTGTGTGTGTGTGTGTGTGTGTGTGTGTGTGTGTGTGTGTGTGTGTGTGTGTGTGTGTGTGTGTGTGTGTGTGTGTGTGTGTGTGTGTGTGTGTGTGTGTGTGTGTGTGTGTGTGTGTGTGTATGCACACACATTCCCCAGTCATTTGATCGGTAGTGCATATATTGTTAACCATATCCAAAACTTTGACAAGTGAAATATCGGATTGTGTGTGTGTTTCTCAGCCCAGGAGCTGATGCGGCAGCAGGAGAACGAGCAGCTGTTGGAAAGAGGTCAGCGTCTTGCTCAGGAGCAGCTCTCAGAGCGTGTGGCGGAGGTGGTGCGGGCAGAGAAAGCCCAGAGGAGACTCCAGGCAGAGCTCAAGAGAATAACAGAGTGTCTGGAAAGCACCCAACTGGAGCTCCAGGACTCACGGTAAACCCAAAACCAGGGGGTCAGCATAGTCCAGTTAGCCCCTGCTGGTAGATTCCACAACTACACAATTACTGTATGTGGGAAAAAATATATGGCCATTCAGAAGTAACCATGTGTTCTGACGAAACTGTTTGCACTTTATTATGCCCCTTTTACAAGATGTAATATTGGTCTTCAGTGTCCCCAGAATGAGTCTGTGAAGTTTCAGCCCAAAATACCCAACAGAAAATGTATTATAACAGCTGGAAAATGTCAGTTTTAGGGTGTGTCTAAAAAAGAGCTGATTTGGAGTGTATCCCTTTAAATGCAAATCAGCTGCAAATTCCCGCCCCGTCTCCAGAAGAGGGAGTCGCGTATATGTCTCTCTGCAGTGCATATCTAACTTACAGCAATAAACAGTTGGTAGAAGCAAAATAACTGAGAGCGAGAGAGCCGGTGTTTAGCAGTACATATGGGAAGCCAAATGCACTGAAAGTGGGACGAAACAGCGCGATGTTACAGAGCTCGGCCCGCTCTGACCTGTCATCGGTGCAGATCAATTGACCGAGCCACGCGACTGCACTGCCGAACGAATCTCACGCTACGAACGGCGCAAACTGATTTCACAAGCGTGGCACTGAGCAGTAAAAAAAAACTTAATGTACGCACACAAATACAGTTAAAACGCTAAGCACTATAAAGACATGATATTCACAAAGGAGCCTGGAGTGATACACGTATTAAGGTCGATTTTAAGGCGCATTACCTTGAAAAATGAACGTAATCCACAGCGTCCTCAGCAGCTCGGATGTTGGGAGAAAATGAAGACTCTTATGTTCAGTCTTACATCCAAACACAGAGCATGGGGATTGCTTGCGAGACATTGTTGACGTTACAGCTGCTCGAGCGCAGAGAAAATGGCAGACAGCTTACAATCGCTGAGGGCGGAAACTATGGCAATGCAGGGCTGTCAATCCGCCCCCGTGGCCGGCCCTCCGAAATGTGACGTCACACTGGGTGAGAATCAAAACGGCAGGCCTAGTGAGACTGACTTGGATTAAATGGGATTTACAAAATGAGTGGGTGGATTTTTATCATTGTAGGGTGGTTGTGTTCACACACTGCCAACACACATTTATGTCCAAAAGTGGATTTTGCATATTAGGTGCCCTTTAAACACCTTTGTGCAAAAATGGCAGTGTGCATGTATTCCAGTGTGCTTGAATGCAGTTTAAGTGATTAGTCGGACAGCATAGTACAGCGGACAGCTTTCCAAACTCAGTTCCTCAGATGACACTCTCATATCACTCTCATATTAAGGCTGCGAGTGAAGCTATGAGCCGATTAATTCTCAGCTTTATACTGCCTTCCAGTCATGTCTGAATTATCGTATTTACCAGATGAGTGCACATGAACGCCACCACAATGCCAGTATTACCAGTGGGAAACTGGATTTTCTTTGAGCCCTGACTTTCTGAGTTTGGGGCAGGTCTAATGTATGCCTATTTCAGGTTAAATACAACTTTAAGCTCTATGGATGGCAGCTGTCGATTACTGCAGAAAATAATTGTGTAATTTAAAATGAAGGTAATAATTTAAAACTACATTTCCCATGATGACAGCAGCATGATAATAGAGTGTAGCAGTTGGGTTCAACAGTAAAAATATTCTATTCATTTTCTCCATAGATGAATTGATTTTTAAGACAACTAACTTAGAGACCCTTACAGACAGACCTACTGTGAGCTACTCTGTTGTTAATCGTTGGTGCATATTATTTCAATAATCTTTTGAATAGTCAGGTTTAACAGTCGGATTACTGGTTAGAAACTACATTACTGTAATGTACTACATTACTGTTTTGTAAAGACATTTCGGTCACACTTCATTAACCATTAACTACAACTTTTGCCCCAATAAACTCGTAATTTTCTGCTTATTAATAGTAAGGCACTTGTTAAATTAAGGTATCGGGTAGGATTAGGGATGTAGAATATGGTCATCCAGAATATGTGCTTTATAAGTAGGCTACCAATAATCAGACAGCATGTAAATAATAGGCATGCTAATAAGCAACTAGTTAATAGTTAGAATTGGTCCCTATACTAAAGTGTTACCCGTAAATTTCTGCCAATCAGAGAATCTTTAGCGGCCCTCTTCTCCTATGAAGCACTGACAATAACCAATAACATAAGTCTCTATACTTCAAAGAAATTCTTAAATATTTGTATGCAAAATACAAGATTGATATAGAAATCAACATCTTTAAATCAATTGTTTTATGTTTCTCCATTGTATGTATTTAAATTATGTCATTAGCAATGCTTAATTGGATTGTTGGTTATTTTATTAAAGGTTGCAAAGCTTTTTTTGTCCAGTTTTGAAAGCGATAGTTCATCCAAAAACATTTATTTTGTTCATAGTATTTTTTTTTCATAGTATATAGTCAATGACTACCAGCAACTGTTTAATTACCAACTTTCTTCAAAATACCTTCTTTTGTGCTCAACAGAGTGGTTTAATAAATTATATTTTATTTTTTTGAGTGAACTATCCCTTTAATCGTTTCTTTGCTTTAAATGAAAGTTTGTGATGTTGTGATTCACCTTGTAGCTGTATGGTTTGATAATAGCTTATTTCTAAACCCCTAGCGGTATAAAAATGAATGGGAAAAATACTTTACTAAGGGATGGACGCTGTTGAACTCTATGGAAGTCATGATAAAGTATGTCAGCATCAATTACACACCTAATACACATTTGCTCTCCATTTTTGTGTAGCAGTTGCTAAAAAGCATCTTTGGTTTGTTTGGTAGATAAAAAAGAAAGAAAGAAAGTTTTAAAACTGAAATTTACCCTAAATGTCCATGGGCCTATTTATATTTTGCCCACTTCATGCAATTTCTTTGAATAAATAGCTATTTGATCGTGTAAAGGTGCAAATGCCTTTTAAAATGCATTGCAAACTTGCAAAATTAAAAATGCCCAGTTTGCAATACGATACGATGACACAAACCATCCCAGATGCAACCGGACAAGTATGACTGTTTTGGTTGTAGAAGCCACATATGTGAATTCTACTCTTCCCAAAACTGAAAAAAGTCATATATCAAAATTTGACTCATTCCAAAATGGTAAAAAAAAAACATAAGGTGTGAAAGAGTGTTATACCAACTTCTGGTAACCCGATATGAGTTTCTTTCTTCAGAAAGCACATGCAAATAAAACTCAACAGTCAGCATCGCATCTTAAAGTTAAACACACAGTCATGTTCATTAAAAGGAGTGAATGCTAAATTCTCTCACCGGTGCTAATGATGAATTCTCTCAACTTTTGCGGCCTTTGATTTTGAAATGATCTTAAATGCAGCACATATCTTTTGCTTTTGGTGACGTGAGCACTGTACTTGCAGTACAGCATCAGCTAGGGAGAGAGAATGGGACTGGAACTCAAACCAAGTTCCCAAATGTGCCAACAGCTCTTACATTACATGTCCTGAGCATGTGCACAGTCCACTGCGCCAGTGTCTCTGACACTAACCGAGTTTTACTAAGCGAAGCTGCAATTCTCAGGACAGCTCAGAGTGTGTTTTTGCCTTCATGACCCTTGGCGTGCTGCTTTTACCTCTCGCTCTCTCCTCCTATGAGAAGGTGTGCTGTTCGATGGAGGAATCACAGAGGGTCTGGATCCATGTGTGAAACAGATGTTTAACTGGCTGGAAGAGGATGAGAGAACACATCTTAACTAGCACCTTGCCAAAGGTCTCTTGTTCAGTCAGCCATCCGCTGGTGCTCAGCACAACTTCCCATCTGCCAATACGCATTACAGAGGATTTAGTAATTAAGTGGTAAGTTGAGGACTAAATTGGGTGTTTGTGGGCTACAGATCTACCCCAAGGTCCCTGCAGCCATGTAGATAGGGGATTCTAATTGCTAGGGATATTGATCATTCCCGGCGAGGGTGTGCTGGGGGATTTCGCGAGCGATCGATTAGCTGTTACCGTGGCCGCTTCGCCAATAGCAGAGAAAGAGGTAAGAGAGACACGTGGGGCTTTCGCGGGATCTCCCCACGCTCTTCACCTCCTGAAAAAGTGACACGTCACCTAGTCACCCGCCCGCTTCGGTGCCCAGACACCCTCTCTTGTCCTTGACTTGTTTGGGTTTCTTCTGAAGGCCGAGACGGTTTGGGTTGGTCAATAACTCTCACTTCTGCTGCGTTAAGCTTTTCTCTTGCCTTTCCAGTTTTTTCTGTGAGTGATTTGAGACGCTGTGGTGGGTCTGATTTGTTGTAGTTGGGTGTGATTTGTTGATCCATGCTGAAACGGTGCATGAGCTAATCGCCGCCCTGCTCTCGTAATTAGTTTCGGCCACGCTCATTAAATATTCGCGCTTGCCTTCTCTAATTAAATCTAACCTCTCTCTCATGCTCACCATTCCTGCGTGTTATCATGCCTCGATTAAGATGCGTTCTGGTCTATCTGAATGACTAGTTGAGTTGGAGAGAGATGTTCTGGAAGTGTCCCATTCTCTCATGCCCGATACACAATTTGCTCTGTAAGCACTCCATGCTATGCTAAAAAAAAGACCAGCTTAAACCAGACTTATCCTTAGACGCTCCAGAGTCTATTCACTGTCGATCTAATGCGAATGGCACATAAGAATGGTTGGCATACTTTAATTATTATGGAAATAATATACTTTAAAATTACATATATAAAATAATAATATCCCCCCCCCCACACACACACACACACACAAAATAAAATATTCTGATAATTTACTCTCAGGCCATCCAAGATGTAGATGAGTTTATTTCTCCATCAAAAGAGATTTGGAGAAAGTTAGCATTGCATCACTTGCTCAAAAGTGTATCGTCTGCAATGAATGGGTGCCATTAGAATGAGAGTCCAAAACAGCTGATAAAAACATCACAATAATCCACGTGACTCCAGTCATCAGCGAATGTCTTGTGAAGTGAAAAGCAGCATGTATGTAACAAACAAATCCATCAGTAAAAGCCATTTTAACTTGAAACCGTTGCTTCTGGGTCCATTATCGTTAATAATGCTTCCTTGATTTTGACGGCACCCATTCACTTCAGAGAATCCATTGTTGAGCAGGTAATGTCAATGCTAAATGTATCTTTTGATGGAGAAATAAACTCTTCTACATCTTGGATGGGCTGAGGTGAATATATTTTCAACAGATTATTTTGGGGGGTGAACTATTCCTTTAAGTGCAAACTAAATGCAATATTTTTGGACACCAATTACGTTAATTACAATTAAATGAAAATGTATCATAGTTCAAATTTATATTCAATGCAAGTAGATGAACTAGTCATGTAACAGTGAAGCAGTGAACTAGTGTTGACCCACTTAAGTAGAACTTAAGTACACTTGTATGTGTAATATTATAATTCTATTGTCTTTGAAATATGTTTAAAGTATAGTGCTGAATGTATTGGCTAACTGGCTGTAATGTCTATTGAATATTTTATATAATGTATTTAAATATATTAACATGTCATTTGTAATGATGAAGTTGCAGTTTATTACATTTAAAATATATATTAACTTTAAATGTAATATTGAATAACACACTGCAATTAAAATTATAATCAAGTACTTTACATGTTGAAATAAGTGTACTTCTTTAAAGCATGTCAAAGGACAGACTCTTATGCAGAATGAGAAGCAACGTGTAAAAGGACTAAGCTCAATGATGAAAATTCTGTTATTATGTACTCACCCTCATATCGTTCCAAACCCATACGACTTTCATTCATCTTCAAAACACAAATGAAGATATTTTAATGACACCTGAGATATGTCTGTCCCTCCATTGAAAGTCCATTCCACCCACACTTCAAGAAGACGAATGAAAGTCTTACGGTATGTGTTTGGAACAACTTAAGGATAGTAAATGATGACAGAATTTAAATATTTGGGTAACTAACCTTTTAAACTATTATGAATTCCAGTATGTTTTTTGCTGGTTAGTGTTGGTTTGGTATGATCCAGCTTCCCGTATATCGCCCCCGGTGGCCCCCATGAAAAAACTAAACCACCTACAGTGGTGACCGGCATATTTCCAGCAGGATGTGGTGATTTGATTCTTTGAAATTCATTTTGAGTTGTCTGGACTGGTGGAGGATGGAGTTTGGTACAATAAGGCTCATGTTGTCCTCTTCAGGAGGATGCTGGAGCGCGTGAAGACAGAGGCCGGCAGCAGCAGACAGGAAGCCCTGAGACTCCAGCAGGAGAAACAGCAGATCCAGGAAGAGCTGGACATCAGCAGAGACACCATCTCAGCCCTGCAGATTAAGGTGAGAGCCACTTCACACTCATCCTGCACGGATTCAGAGCTTTAAACGGCAGCATTATTAAACAAAAGTGCTTCACAAAGCTCCCTGTAAGGTCATGATCCACTGTATTGATCTGTATCGATTACTGTGTGCCTGAGGAACTACGCATGCTTGCATTCATTCATTCTCGTGTGTGTCTGTGGTTTTGTGGAAAGAGCATGAGCTCCACGTGTTTGTGTAAACCGGATGCTCATGATATCCAGCATGATTTGTGAATAATCCATCGTGTGGGGGAAAGAACATCTGACTGTCTGTACAGTGTTCTTATGGACAATGTCATGCCTTTGTTAATTTGATTAGTGACCTAGAAATAGTAATTCATATTTCTTATTTATTTTACATAATATAATTAGTTTGTTTTAAATCCTTTAAAATTCTAAAACGTTGCTTATTTTCCGGTTTAAATTAGACTTTGAATCCATTCTGGTCTCAGACTTTTGCACAATTCTGCTTAATGGTATGAACTCAGCAACAAATATTTGGTTTTAAAGAAAAAAATCTCCATCAATTTGTTTTCAATTGAATGTAATTTAGCAATCTCCAAGTTACGATGTACGTAGTTTGCGGAAATGATGCAAACGTGTACAAATCAGGTAGAAATCTGATGTTATTGCTCTTCTCTGTGCTGAAGAGATGTTAGTCTGAAGTAAAGCTGCTCACTCTGTTCATCTGGTTGTAAATGTACTCTTCTATCTTTAGAAACTTTCATAGATCTGATCCAAAAGTCAGTAGCAGTTTTAAATGAATCTCCCTAATCCCAGTTTAATATCTGTCGTGCAGGAGTATATCTCTAATTTAGCCAGTCATCTGAGTGAATATGTCAGCCGTGGAGTTCCCTTCACATCTTTCCAGTTTATCTGTGATGCTCTGCTCTATCATATCACGAGGATTAACATTTGCCTTGATCTTTTGAAAATAAAAGAGTGTAAGGTAATTAACATACTGTAACTTTCAAAATGCAAAACTCCTCAACATTTGTGTTGAAAAAATTGTTATTTCAGAAATCCTTGGATTTTTGTCTGTCAGCAAAAAAGTAATAAATACATTATTCATTTATTTGCCATACACGATATATAAAAGCATGTATATGTAGCCTATGTGATACAGTCCCTTCAAAGAATGTGATTGTCAGCTCTCCAACTTCACTGAGTGTGTGTGTGTGTGTGTGTGTGTGTGTGTGTGTGTGTGTGTGTGTGTGTGTGTGTGTGTGTGTGTGTGTGTGTGTGTGTGTGTGTGTGTGTGTGTGTGTGTGTGTGTGTGTGTGTGTGTGTGTGTGTGTGTGTGTGTGTGTGTGTGTGTGGGCATGTTTATGTGGTGTTATGTGGACACAAATTTGTATAATGACATGGGTATGACATAGGTATATACAAGGAGAAGGTGATTTATGAGGACATTTTCAGTGTCCCCATAATTCAAAACGCTTATAAATCATACAGAGTGAGTTTTTTTTGGGGGAAAATAAAATGCACCGTCTCCTGTGAGGGCTAAGTTTAGGGTAGTGTAGGGCAATAGCACATACAGCTTGTACAGTATAAAAACCATTACGCCTATGGAGAGTCCCCGTAAACCATAAAAAACAACATGTGTGTGTGTGTGTGTACTGTAGCTGTGTGAACAGGAGAAGCTTCTAAACACACACCAGGAGCGTGTTTCTGAGCTGCAGCTCACCATCCACAGACTGCAGGAAGAGGAAGTGAACAGCCAGACTCAGCTGCAGCTATGCAGGAGAGAACTGGAGACCAAAGATGAACAAGTGCAGAAGCACTACCAAGAGGTATTATGGGAACACCACATATTAAAGGGGTCATATGATGCGATTTCAAGTCTTTCTTTGTCTTTGAAGTGTTACAAGCTGTTCGTGCATATAAGATCCATAAAAGACTAAAGTCTCAAACCCAAAGAGACATTCTTTATAAAAGTGAAGACTCATCTACCAATCAGAGCACACCACACTTCTCAGAAAGATGAGCTTTGTAAAAATCGACGCGTTTCAGAAAGGCGGGGCATAGAGGAGAAATAATAATGTACGAAATGTGGAAAATAATGTGTTTTCGAACCTTAAACTGCGTAAACACATTGCATTACACCAAATACATAAAATAATGTTATTTTTAGCATCGTCATATGACCCCTTTAATAATCCAGAGTTTTTATCCAGTGCTCTTTTGTTCGTTTGTTTGCATCTATCGCTTTGGATAAAAGCGTCTGCTAAATGACTAAATGTAAAACCATAATAATAAGTGTATATGGTTTGAATTAAACATAAACTGAAATATTAACTTTTATTTTGAAATTATTATTTTTTATTGTAGCTAGTTATCAAGCCAAGTTTCATTAAGTTTTTCATGAAGTTTTTTTTTTCCTAACAACGTGAAAGTCTTTTTAATGCATCCTTGCTAAAAAAAAAAGAGTATTCATTTCTTACAGACCCCAAACTTTGAACAGTAGTGTAAAATAAATGTTGCGTTTCTTGCTGCTCTTTCCTCAGATGAGCGCTCTGCAGGCTACGGTGTCCAGGCTGAAGCTGGATCTGGAGCAGGAGCAGGAGAGGTGGCGGCAGGGCATACGAGAGGCAGCCAAGGCCGATCAGAGAGGGAGAGAGCTGAGACTGGAGCTCAGCACAGCACAGACCTCCCATAAAGAGTATATGGAGCTGGTACGCTCACTTCCACTACCACACAGACACAGTGTGAACCATGCCAACACACGGGAGAGATATCACCAGTCAGCTGTGTGTTCTAGCTGGCTGAGTACAGTCGAGAGGTGACGGCCCAGAGGAGTGAGCAGGCCCGTCTGCAGCAGTGCCTGATCCAGCTGACAGAGGAGAGGGAGACTCAGGAGGAGCGAGTCAGACAGAGAGCGCACAATGAGAGCAGGTGCTCTCAGGAGGAGGTAAGACTGATGCATATGCGTATCGGGATTCATTGTTCAGCCTATATTTGTACCATTTACATTTATTCATATTGGCAGGACAATTTTATCCAAAGCAACATGCATTGCATTTTAGGTATATTTTTTATTATTATTTAATGTATTCCCTGGGTAATCAAACCTGCAAACTTGGCATCAGTTACTGTACTATTTAAGTATTCATTAACATCAGCTACAGGAACATCAGTCACTAGATTAATTGCAGCTTTGTAGATGTATTTGTATGGTCTTAATACAGTAAGAAATTGGATATGCAAAATTCCTCACAAATGCAATATGTAAAGTAGTAACATACAGAACCCATACATGCAACACTAGGTTCAAAATTATTAAAATAAATGTAATTAGCATTTTCTGTTTCCCATACTACATTTATTTATTAATTTCATTACAAGTAAAAAGCATTACAATTTTCAAAATTCAAATTTAAGGAAATCGGTGGATATATTATTGTTTAATTCAATAAGCAAAAAGGAAATTTTCTTAAATGTGTTTAGACTCACAATTAGGTAATCTGAAATTATTATTTGTATTCTTTTGTATTTTTTTCATAATTTTTCAGATTGCTTTTTCAGAAAATTTTTTTCTGTTTTAATGCAAATAAAGCCTAAATTAAATCTATTGCTCATATCAAGTAATTGTGTCTTGGATTAAACAACTCAAATTATATTGATTAATTTTACAATGTCTTTATGAACTGTTTAAAGCTTAACTTTTGGTTACTTGGATTTTCAATGGAGGGACGGGAATCTCTCAGGTTTCATTAAAAAATATCTTATTTTGTGTTTAAGATATTAAGATTAACCCAAGTCGTATAGGTTTGGAGTGACGTAGGTGAGTAGAATGACAGTATTTTCAGTTTTGTGTTAAGCACCTCAAAATGACAGGTTGACTAATACTAATGCGATTGAGACCACAAACCCAAACCTGCACCTAAAATCTGATTGGTTGATCAAAAAAACTTCAAGTAGCAACAGTGATGTCCATAAGGAAGGGAGTTCTCTGATTTTGGCAACACTTTGTCCTGAAGTACCTGAAACATGTGCAAAGCTGCAGTGCTTGTGCAGACAGTAGGGCCTGTGTAGTTATTGAAACCATTCTCTCTCATTCTTTAAGTGCTGTCAGTGTTGTAGGGTAACTCTAATTGCTTTTGGATAACAATCCTTGCCATTTTATGGTCAGCAAACTCTACAGTATAACAATTAAACTGGAAAATAAAAAATAAAGTGTCTCCACTGTCCAGGCCTTAATGTATACATACACACACTCATGCATACGCCCCGGTCAGACTGCAGAAATAATGATTATGCGTGTGTGTGTGTTGTGCATCGGTTGTCTGTTTTCAGCTCTGGCTTTTAAAAATAATTGCTGTTGGTGTTGCAGCCATATCAGAGGAAGGCCAGTAATGATTCTCGCCAGTCGTGTGGAACGCGGCATGCGGGGAAGCGGGGGGAGACAGACGCCAGAATAAAGGCGGCTATCATTTCTGTGTGTGTGTTTGTCTGCCTGGCACATAATTAGGGTTGCATAAGGTTGTGTATTCATATGGAGTGTGTGTGTGCGAGGTGCTATGATTACAGCGAGCGTGTGTGTTTGCAAATATACTCCGGCCCCCGTCTATAAATCAGGTGTGAATTGAAGAAACTGATGAGTCGAGAATCTCATTTGAGTGTGTGTGTGTGTGTGTGTGTGTGTGTGTGGGATCACAGAGGGATTAGAGTTGGATATAAAGCTGCACAGGTGTCTGAGACTACCTCATAACCTGCTCTCACACACACACGCGTGCACACAGCATTTTAATTGTCTTTCTCCTTTTCTCCACCGCTTTTATTGGCTCCCCTCTGCAGTGTGTGCGCTCTGGGTAAAGGTCACTGCGCTCCACCATCTTACACACTGACAGCGTTACTAGCCATGAAACTAGTCTGCCTTTTAATTTAAGCTGATTTCTGCTATGCTGAAAACCTGAGATCTCATATGAGCCGAAATTGCGTGAGCTGCTATAGATTTGCCACATCATAATAATGTAATAGTGATTTGTTCAGGGATAGAGGTTTTAATGCAGGTAAAGATTCAGTCAGCACTTGTATTTTGTGTCCTTTGTAGAGGAATATTATCAGCATATTATACGCCACAAACTTGTGTATCTACACACATATTTATATATCATTTTATTTCAGCTTGTAACATTTCTAATTTCCATACTTTAATATTTAACTTCGCTTAAAGGGGTAGTTCTACCAAAAATGAAAATTCTGTCATTAATTACTTTCTGTCATTGGTCATTACAAACCCATAAAGGCCAATTCACACCGCTCAGACAAACACCAACAAACAAGTTGGCTGTTTTATTAAAAATAACTGGTCTGTTCACACTGCCCCAACAAACACCAACAAACTCTGAGTCACAGCGAGTCAAGTAACACCGTATCTACACCGGACGTGACAGTTGTCCATCGTGCTGCATCCAGTGTAGACAGCGTCACTGATTATAATCACTAGAACCTCTCTTGTATTTTGTCGCGCCGCGCCGCTCGTGTCTGGTGTAGATGGTGTAAAGTCTGATTGGGAACGAAACTGATGATCCTGTAACCACAATCAAAATTTGACTGTTATCAATGTCTTTGTGTGTCATTCTTCACCTGAAAAGATGGCGAATAAAACGAAAGAGCCCGTGGGTGAAGCACGCTTTAAGTGAAATATGCGCATCATCATGGAAACGGTTCGTGGCCATGTCAGAGTTTGTTGTAGTTTGTTGGAAAATCATTTCACACAATCCACGACCCAACAAACGGCGATTAAGCATGTTCAGCCGGGTGGAAATAAACTCCAACCAACGCCAACAGAGGCCGACAGAGGGATAACACACTGATCCAACAAACAAACTCAAACAGACTAGTTTGTTGGTGTTTGTCGGCGTTTGTCTGTGCAGTGTGAACTGACCTTAAGACCTTCGCTCATCTTCAAACAGAAAATAAGATATTGATATTATCTGAGAGCTTTGACCCTTCCTGAATGTTCATTTTTGGATGAACTATCCCTTTAAGAACTAAAGTAAATATACTAAAACTAAACAAATTAAAACTAACACCTGATAAATATATACAAATACTTTTAAAAACAAAAACTCATTAAAATTACAAAACACAACAAAATTACAAAAATTGTATTTACTAAAATGAAAATGAAAGCGGAAAATATCAAAATAAAATCTAATTGCAAAATCAATTATTTCATTGAAATATTAACAAAAACTATAATAGTATATCAATAATACTTGTTATACACAAAAGTTTGTGGTCAGTTGGATAATTACAATCGAGAATACAAAAAAACAGTAATATTATGAAATATCATTAAAATGGAAAATATCTGTTTTAAAATGTATTTTAACAATACCTCTGATGTCAAAGCTGAATAATCAACATCATTACTCCAGTCTTCAGTGTCACATGATCCTTCAGAAATCCTTCAATTACTGATTTGCTGCTCAAGAAACATTTCTTATCATATTGAAAATGGTTGTGCTGCTTAATATTTTTGTGGAAAATGTTATACATCTTTTTAGGATTCTTTGACGAATAGAAAGTTCAAAATAATATTCATTTTTTAAATACATACATTTTAAATGTCTTTACTGTCACATTTTAATTATTTAATGTATCAATGCTTAATAGTTTCTTTAGACAAAGCAGTCAATGACAGTCAACAAGCTTATTACAGGCAGTCTTGCCCCAAAATCAGGACATTGGTAGAGACACAAATGAACTGGGGAAGTGAACATAATACAAGCTAGTGTGTAGTTATAGTCTCTGCGCATTAGGAAGTATTTAAGATCAAAATGACACATTAGGCCTGATTTGTGTCCCTTCAGGCTCGGGCGTGTGAGGGGCGACTGGTGGAGCTGCACACCCAGCTGACGCGCTCACAGCAGCAGATGAAGGCCAGAGACGAGGAAGTGCTCATGTTAAAGATGGAGATGGGCTCTCTCAGAGACAGCTACACTACTAAAGTAGCTCAGGTCAGCCACAGTCTCCTAACCTCATGTCTATTATTCTGCTGTGTTCATCTGTCTCTTCCTTTGCTCACAGATGGACTCAGTCAATCAGAAGTACAGCGCAGCTGTGTGTGAGGCCGATGTTCTGCGGCAGTGTTTAGGAGACGCACGGAGTGACAGCTCTCGACTTCACAGGGAAAGTGAGCTAGTCGTGACCAATGTGAACCAGTGGGTGAAGGAGCAAAAGTAAGAACCTTGTCTTCTGCATTCAACAAAAATGATCTTTTTGACAAGTAATCATTCAGTGCCATGAAATTACTTTGCCACAGTACTTTTATGTAAGTGTAAAACGCTAAAAGCACAGCTGTTGGAATGCTTGATCCTGGTTGGTCGATTACTGCATTCTGCGGACAAATGTTTTTTTATAAGGACAACTATATAGTATGATTGATCATGACAGGCAAAGCCATTATTCTTCACAACTAAAACTATTAAAAATATTTTTTTGAAATTGAAATTATTTGTATTTGAAATAAAGCTGAAACAAAATATAAATATTAGATGAATAAAAAAGTTAAAATATGAAAATTTTGAAATTAGTTCCTTTTTGGAACTAACACATTTTGGAACTAACAGAAATAAATGTTTATGTTGAAGTACTAAAATTGCTAAAACTGAAAATAAAAATAATAATCTTGATAGAAATATTCACAAAATTGCATAAAATGATTAACACATCGCTATAATTAAAATGAAAGCTAAACATATAAAATATTAAATAAACCTGAATTAAAAATATGAATAAATGTAATAGTATTTAAATAATTCTAAAATAACACTGGCCCCAGGCAAATTATTTCTTATGTAAAGTGAGAAATATTATTTACTTTAAATATTTTTGCTCAGAAATTGCTAGTAAATTTCACAAAAAATGACAACGAAATGTCAAGTAGCACATTGAAATAAACATGTATAAAAATAGAGAATAGAAATTTGTTGTTTGTATTGTAAAACATACTCCAAAAATCTACAAGTTCAACATATTTTTTCTAGTGTAGCTTTGCTTCATTTAGTTTAATGTGTTTTGTATCACTTTATCTCTTCTATTATAACAAAATAATAATTTCCTCTCAAATCAGTACTTCATGTCTATTTTCATGTTTATATTTTGTATTTTATAAGTAGCTGCACTGCATAGTTCCTATTGGAAGCGGTGTATAGATTTAAGTCTAGAAAGCGTCTGTGGCGCATCAGAAGTTTTGCATCCAGAGAGAGGCAGTGTTATAATGGCTGTATCATTATCATTCAGCATCATGGTTCATTGTGACAGCAGCTCGCAGCTTCCTCACTGCAGCCCATTATCTCTGCCCCTGCTCCACTCCAGGCACACTAATGAGAAACTGGCACTCGAGATCAAAGACCAGAGCAGGAAGATCATCCACCTGACAGCTGAGAGAGAGTAAGCCCCGCTCACCCTGTCCAAAGCTGTTTCCGCTCCTCTCAGCGTGGAGTGTGCACAAACATGGGGTTTAGGTCCAAGTAGCAGGGAATGTGCATGCAAAGATACGGAGAGAGGGTGCTTGTGTGAAATGGGATTAGGCTGTAATGTTTGTCCTGTCTTCATGCAGTCACCTTCAGGAGAATGTGAAGGGTTTACAGGGGGAAATCAGGAGGCTGAAAGCAGAGCTGGATAAAGAGAGAATGGAAGCAGAGCGACTGAAGGTAACACACACTCCAGCGCAAGCCTCTAACACACATCTGTAGATATTTTTGGGTTTAAGTTGAAGCCAACATGAAACTGAAGTTATGACTAACTTTACTGCCATACTGGGACATATTTCAGAGTGGGACGGCTATTGAGCAAGAAACAAATGTTGGGCGGCACTTAATCGGTTACTGATTAAGACTATGAGAACTGCTCATTGCTTACAGAAATGGAGGCAGATCTGAATGATGCTGACTTAACTGCAGCCAGACACCGAGTTAGTCGTTTCACAGGAAGAGCAAGTTACAACATTCTGATTAAAGATTTTTAAAAAGTAAAATATAAAAAATAACCAATCAATAATACACTACCATTCAAAAGTTTGGAGGCAGTACAGTTTATTTTAGCTTTTATTTTATTCAGTTTTATTTATATATATATTTTTTTTTAAGAAAATAGGAGCACATTAAATTGATCAAAAGCGACATTAAAGACATTTATAATGTTACAAAACATTTATATTAAATGCTGTTCTTTTAATTCATCAAAGAATCCTGAAAAAACTGTATCATGTTTTCCACAAAAAATATTTAGCAGCGGTGTTTTCAACATTGATAATAATCAGAAATGTTTATTGAGCAGCAAATGTTATATTAATATATTAGAATGATTTCTGAAGGATCACGTGACACTGAAGACGGGAGTTATGATGCTGAAAATTCAGCTTTGACATCACAGAAATAAAGGATTACGTTTTAAAATAGAGTACAAATTAATTGTTATTTTAAATTGTAATTTTTCACAATATTACTATTGTTACTATTTCAGTTTTTGATCAAATAAATGTAGCCTTGATGAGCACAAGAGACTTCAAAATCATTCAAAAATATTTCCCCAAATATATATAAAATAAATTCACAGCTGATTTGCTTGCAACAAGACCAGTAGCATGCATTAAGTAGCATGCATTAAGCATGCATTATGACTTTTTTTGTCATAGTTTTTATTGCAAAATTGCACTTTTACAATTTTATAACATTCACATCCTACCCAACCCAATGATCCCAAACTAAAACAGAGGGACATATGAAAAAGGTTCAACTATATAATTAATAGGGGAAATTACAAATAAATAAATTCACATGTAATAATAATACAAAATAACTCCTCAAAGTAGTAAAGGAGAAAAATAATTATACCTCCCCTCAATCTACCTCCAGGATTTGTATATCATTAAAGTAATACATTGTTGTCATTTTGTCAAAAAAGCGTTCCGCCCTGCCTCTGATATTATACTTGACTTTTTCAAGGTTTAGGAAGAAGATTGAATCTTTAAGCCACACTGATATGAAAGGAGGTTCTGCGGAGGTCCAAGATAACAAAATTCTGCTCCGAGCAATGCCACAGCACTACCTTGTTTACTGTTCAGAGGCTGACACCAACAATGGCAATTAAAGGGCATATGTATAATTAGATTTTAAGAACATGAGAGACAATTTTCCAAAGAGTTCCAAAAAATGTGCCGTTTGGGACCGAGTGCAAACATATGGCTGAGGTTACAGAGTGAACGCTTACACTTTTCACATATGACGGGAACGTTAGGATATATCTTCGATAGTTTAGTCTTAGAAAGATGAGCTCAGAAAATACATTTTTGATTACATCTTGGCTTTAAATTATATATATATATGTATATATATGAGATTTTAGATTGCCTTTGATCCTGTAATTGGTCACCATTTTAGTCACATTTTGCATTGTCTGACGAATATGAAAGTACAAATAATCCATGTAGCCTTCCAGTGATCTGCATGCATAATAATTATATTTAATTAATAAATAATTGACAAAATACTGTTCCAAATCCTTACAGATTGAGTAAAGCTTGCCACGCTGCAGCAAATATCAACTTTCAAATATAGTTAATGTAAGCTACCCTGTAGTATTAGTATTTCTCTTTAATGGGTATTATCTGTAATATATTTTATGATTCTTATCTTATTTGTTAACAGTCATCTGTTTTTCACGATAACCGCAGCACAAGTTATATTAACATTCCCCTCTGTACCTCCAATCTTCAGGATAAACAGCTCTTATCTGCAGGTTTTGTCCTGAATCAGCTGTCCAGTTTGATCTTTCTCCTCCTCGTATAATTCCTGAATGACCCAGTGCTGGACATTTCCTATTACACCTCTCCCTGTCGTATTATTTTTCTCTCTTCCTCTATTCTCTGTTATCCCATACTCATGCATAACATCAGCGAGATCGTCTTTGTTGTGATTAGGTTGGTATTTCTATCAGATGCAGAGAAAAGGTGTCGTATACCCACAGTTGAAGGTCCGTGTCACCGTTAGCCATCTCATTCTGGAGGGCTGTCCTCTCGCCGTGCAATGATCCCGCTCTGTAGGGACAGGCTTATCCTCTGTAATGGGGTCTGATCTGATTCACACTTGTGAAATTGGAAAGGAGAAGTCTAGAGATGATTGGAGCACTTTTGGCATAGAAGAGGCCGAGGGCTGGAGCTGCCGGTCTGAACCCAATCATTGGGGCGTTGTTGACCGTGCTGATGAGCCCGTCCTGCGGGGGGGGAACCCATTCTCCTCCCTGTTTGTTCTGGAGGTCCAGGACCTGCTCCACATGCCATTCCATTAGTGATGAAGGAGAAGGAGCAAGAGAGTCGGAGACCTGCTCAGGGTCTGACTTCACAGAGTTACAGTACTTCAGAAGTGTTTATCAAAGAGCCAGTGAAGCGTCTGGTATTGTTACCACAGAAAGTCTTGACTAATAATGCACAGTGCATTTTTTAAGAAACGGTTCACCCAAAATTGAAAATTCTCTCTTCATTTAGTTTACCAAACCTCAATGACTTTATTTCTTTCTTGGAACACAAAGAGTGATTTTTCTGTATTATTATTGCTGTAACTCTCACCCAATATGGTGCCTTTAAATGTTCTCGGTCAGGTTTGATGTCTGTGACATTTGGTCATGAGAGACTTGAGAACCCAGCTGCATTGTGGATCAATCGTTTGAAATGGCACCAAGTACATAAACGTTTGTAGTCCATTGGACATCTTTGGTGGACATGTGCATGATGGTAAAAGAAATGGCTTCAATTTCCATCTGTTCCTCAAAGTAATCATGGCTACTGAAGACTGGGAATGTATTACTATATGTTTTAACAAAGCTGCTTTACTGCTAATATTAATATTTGAAAAACGTTTGTCCCCTATTCAAAAATGAATATATATAATAGAGAGGACAACTAACTACAGACCATAATGACTATGTTAAGGCAAGTATCAAGTATCTTAAAATATCAGATAATTCGAGCATATTTTTATTTTATAAAAAATAATAATAATACATGTATAATCTTTTATGAAAACAATGGTACACTTTTGTGCATTTAAGGTGTAAGAAATATTTTTGACATTTCATGCTTGTTTTATACTGATTATGTTTTATTATTTTTACTTGATGGTCACACCACATGACATTAATACAGAGAATATTTTATTTTCATTTTCATTTTAGTAATTTTGTTTTGTGCTTTTTTACTTTCTTTTTTTAGTTGGTTATATTTCTATTTAGCTTTTTTTGTAATTTCATTTCAGGTAAATGTCAAGGTAGTATTTTTAAGTTTTACTCAAGTATATTAATATTTTCTTTTATTTCAGTTTTATTCCAATTAACAAAAACATGTTGCTTAACTGAATACAGAACTTGGCATATGTGTTTGAAACTAGATGAAGAACATTTTCCTTCCCTTCGTTGTGAACACTCTCATACTTCATTGACTGCTTTATTATGGTGCTTTTTTGACATTCATTCCCTTTGATTATATTGAAATAAGAGACCTGAATATTTTTCAAAATACACGTTTTGTGTTTCACTGGAAAAAAAGCATACAGGTCTGTAACAACATGAGGATAAGCAAATAATGACAAAATAATAATAATAATAATAATTTTTGGGTGAACTATTCCTTTAAGTGTGCATGTACATTTGTGTTGGAACCAGTAGAAAGGACAAATGACATCCACAATGCCCATTTGCTGACTTCTGATACCAAAGTAAAGTTCTTCCAGGACACCCCAAGTACCTTCAGGACAGAGTAAATACAAATAAATAGATAGGAGAGGAAATGGCTTGTGGGCTTGTGGTTTATTTATAACAGCAGGGCTCCTTCTGCATGCATGGATTCCCAGCTTTCATTAAGTGTCATTACTCGAGCTCTTAGGCCAGGTGTGGCCTTACAAATCTGCTGAGACCTGGCATACAGCCCGTGTGTATGGATGGACTCTTCCAAGAAGTAAATACACAACAGTATGACCGCTTGATTCGTTGTGATAAATAACTTATAATAGCCTCAGTCGTTCCATCAGAAAGCTACGGAGGAGGGCATATATATGGCAGGCCTTGATCCAAATCATCGGGAGGGATGTTTATCACTGCGCTCTTGAGCTTGTTTTTTTAACTAATGTATAGATTTTAGAAGAGAAATGAAACAGAGATGCTTTTACAAGACATCCCCCCCCCCCCCCCAAACCTTGCTATTCATTAGCAATTTCCACTTTCCAGTTCACTTCTTGCAACGTCCCCTGATTGATGGAAAGCCTGCCATGTTTATTTGGATATCAGGGAATGAAATATTCATATTGTACGCTTTTCCAAGCAGAAGTTATCTGGGTGCAGCGTAAATGGTACTTGGGATTAGATTTTCACAGCAGATTGCAGTTATTAAAGAGAAAAAGAGGAGGGGGTACGGGGAAGCTGCCATCTTCTGGGGAGGCAATCTATTTCTTTTCACGCAGACTTGGAGCGGCTGCATAGCCTCTTAATGCACTGGAGCAAAAGTGCTTTGGTCCGCAACCTTTCACGCCTTCCTCTCCCTTTTATATGATTGAATACTTAATAACTTTGACTTTGCTTTGAAAGCCTGCGCCATGGGGCCTGTTCGGCTGGCGTACCTGAGTGTTTGTCTGCTGCTAACTGCCCTTATTACTGGCTGTCTGTCAGCCTCTTGCTCACAGCTCATCTTCTGCACATCATCTCGCACTCTTTATCTTCATATCAGGCTGACTTTTAAGCTGTTTTCACACCTATGATGTGTTTTTTGTCTCTTATGATTGTTGCTTGTCACATTGTACAATGTGACCTGGGTAGGATCTTGGTTAAAAGCATATTCGTCAGGCTGTGTTATAGTTTGGTCATAACTGACAGTATATACTAGGGCTCAGCCGGGTCATATGCTCATTGACATGCAAAAATAAAAATGGTACTTTGCAAGCTAGAAATAGAAAAAGCTCAATTTGATGGTACACTGTTTCAACTTAAAAAAGTACGTGTTCGTGCTGCCTTAAAATGTTAAGTTATGATAGATAATTGGCGCAATCATTTTTTACAGTGTACGTTTGCATGACAACAATTGTACTAAAAACCTTACACTTTGAAATTTGTTTTCAAAAGTTCTCATTTTCAAGCCCTCAAAATGCCGTTGCCATGTAAAAAATGGCCAAAACACACACACACACAAAATAATAATTGAATGAAAGCGGTGTCGTGTAAACACCCCTTGAGTCTCATGGTTTAGTGAAACAGGGATTTTTGAGACTCATTCCTTAGAGCCTTTTTATTCAATCTATAGAGCAAAACTGAGGTCATATTTATATATGATCATAACAAAGTCAACTATTTTAACTGAACATCCCTCTATCTCTCACAATCAACATCAATTCTTCCATTGTCTTTAGACGGCCAAACATTTATCACCCATGACTGAGCATGTCATACTTGAGCCCAAAGTATATTTTCGGTTTACACTGAAAGTATGCGTATAGCGTGCACGATTTTTGTCAGCTTACACATGCGCCTTATTTTTTTTTTGAGCAAGAATGGCTTAGATAATTGTTTCACAGTCAAAGAAGGAAGTGAAGAGATGGAACAACAACAACATTGAACTACTGGATACACAACAACAACAGTCCCACACTGGCAAGTGTTTGTGTGAGGTACTTGCAACTCTGGTTTAAAAGAGTAAAAGGTATTTTTGTAACTCGTAACTTCTGGAGAGAAGTAGTGCAGACACTGGACACGTTTCAGTCTCCATGTGTTGTCCGGTGGTCTTCACACATGTTATTAAATGTAGTGTACTTTGAAAGGCTGTGTGTTCAGCTGTGTTTGTATAGGCTAAGTGCTTGTGTCCAAACTGAAGCGGTCAAAAGCTGCCCTATAATGACTGAAACTTTTACAAATATTTGACCAATTTGTCTCAAGTGCAACAAATGCGTCCACTTTACATAAATCTTCTCTTTTCACATTGTACCTTTGATTACAAACTCCAGTATTTTATTTAGGTATGTACTCTGTTATTTAGTACACTCTACTATTTAAACAACATATATATAAAAAAAATATATATTTATGTTTTTGTAATACATTTTCAAATACATGTCTATCTTTTATATTCACTTCCATCAACATGTGTTGATGTGTTTTATGATGGATATACATGTACATGACACATGTCCAAAAATGTATTGCACATAGATAAATGCACATACAGTAGATATATTTGTTTATATATAACATTGTTGAAGTTTCTAATATGTGGTGAAAGCTGTGGTGTGAAATGATCCTATCATAAGTACTGTGGTTGTAGGCTTTTTATTCATGTGCTCCGACTCTTTTGCGCATGCTGAAAGACTGTGAGGTCAGCTGTACGTATACGATGAGCATTCGTGTCAAATCTGAAAAATATTTCAGGCATGATACAGTTAAAGACGGCCTTACGATGAAATAAATATTTTACAATTCGCAAAGTTTGTTTTAAACGCTGCCAAAATCATACACTTTACAACAAGCCTGATATTACCTCTGTCCCGACTAGTCACTTTGCCGTCATCAACCGTGACTTTTCTACCATTTTCATTTGTGTTTCGTCACTTTGAATTCAGCACCAAGTCTTTAAACACATGAAGCAGCACTTGCATTAGTAGTTCACTTCCGTTACCTGCGTGCAGATTGTTTCTACTAGTGCTGTCAAACGATTAATCGCATCCGAAAATAAACGTTTTTGTTTACATAATATATGTGTGTGTGCTGTGTAAATGTATTATGTATATATACACGCACACACATGCATGTATACATTTCAGAAAAATATATATTTATATTTAATGTTCCTGTGGCTCAGTGGCAGAGCATTGCGTTAGCAGCGCAAAAGGTTGTGGGTTCAATTCCCAGGGAACACATACTGATAAAAAATGTATTACCTGAATGCACTGTTAGTCGCTTTGGATAAAAGCGTCTGCTAAATGCATAAATGTACATATTATATAAATTATATAAATATAGATATGTATATGCATGTAAATGTTTTCAGAATATATACTGTATGTGTGTGTATTCATATACACAGTACACACACATATATTATCTAAACAAAAACTGTTATTTTGGATGCGATTAATCGTTTGCCAGCACTAACCACAGCTGCGTTCGAATAAATTGCACCCCAGAACCTTTTGAAGAGATCTCGGCTGCTGATTATAAGAAAATGAACCGAACTCTGAGTTCAAATGCACCAAAAGCTGTGGTGTGAAAGTGTCCTTAATGAAGCGCCATCTATTCCACCGCTAGTGCTGTGGTTGTAGGCTCTCTATTCAGGCCCGCCAATGTCTCTCTCCTCCATCCCCCTTTCCCTGACACGCACAGAGCTCATTAGCACATGGAGTGCTCCGAATGTGACCTTGCCTAATTGTGCAGCAGGTTCATTTGCTCGCCCTGCGTGATGTAGTGATTGCTTATTTGTTCTCCTCGGGGCTTCTCTCGCACATTAAAATGATTGACTCATTTCATTCAGGGTACATTTACCGAGATTTATTTGATAAGCTCATGCCCAACGTGCCCACATCCATCTTATTCTCATGCTCAAAAGTTATAACGTCTACCACTGCAGATTGTTATTCACACAGCTGATTGTTTCCTCGGTTAATTATCTGTGTTTGAATAATTTTGCATGCGCGAGCCTGTTTATCCTTCTGGAATTAATCAGGGCAAAAGGTCCCGCATTAGCCATGCGGCTGAAGTCGCCGACGAGCCCATTGTATATGCTAAGCTGTCTGACGCAGACAGTGAAGAGTTCGGGGAATACGAGGAACGGTGATTTTCTCCTTAAATAAAGGGTGAAATTAGCATGCAGCCACGGAGACACGGTGCGACAAAAGAGATACATATTTGGTTAATAAGCTGGATTTGTTTTCCACAGAGAGCATAACGCTCGACTAAATATCTCGATGAACTGTTGAAGAGTGAGAGTGCTCGTTATATCTGGAGAACGTGCCGTAGATCCGTCAGTGGCCTTTGACCTTTCATCTTCTGACCTTCAGAGCTCTCAGAAATCAAAAGCAGAGGTATTAAAAAGCCAAAGCCAGTCGAGAAAGAGAGAGATGCTGCTAGAACAGAATATTCATCTGCCAAAGTCATGCACGAGAGTGTAATTATGATGGAAATATTGGTTGTTTAGTTCATTGGAGGAGCCGTTGAAGCAGTAATGACCTTGTTATGAGGTGTCTGTAAATACAGTTGCATGTTGTTTGTTTTTACAGTGAAGAAGAAAACACTGACCACCAGCAGCAGCACAAGTCAGTGCCTGATCGACGTGGATGGCTATCGAACTGTTTTCTGCAAACACACACACTCTTGGATCCTTTCTTCATCAATGATTATCAAATGATGACTGATAATGACCTCATGACGGATGAATGACTGACAGCCCAGATATCCAATCAAATCAATTAGCCGACTTCTGTCCGTCAAGCTCACTGAATTGTTCCCAGCATTATGGTAAAAGGTCTTGTTATGGTGCGTGTAATTCAGATAGCAGTTATGCTGAGAGGCTAGTGAATGGAGTTGTGTTTGCTCCGTTCCTGAAACCAGTCATTAGTTAAAAGCACTGAACTTCTGAACGATCGCTCAAAAGCAAAACATCTCTATGTTTGCATGAAGGAAAGGAATAGTAGAATACAGAGTGATACATGTTTACAAAAAGGGGAATCATTATGTCCCTGCTCAAGCTGTTGAAATACTGGTTTACTTTGGATGTTTTTTACTTGAAATCGTGAGAATAATTCTCAATTATGGTTTTTAACATGCTCACAAAGTTTCGACACTTTGACCCACAAATGTCATGGTTAAAGGCAGGTGCACAGACACAAAATAGTTCATGCATATCATTTTGTTGTATATTTTTGTTATAAATGCCATGCTCTACTGTTTGAGCTTCAGAAGCACACACATCAAATCAAAGAAACACAAATTAAAATACTGTTTATAATGTTCACATTTAGAGAAAAACAAAATAGTTGTTGACTGTTTTAAAAATCATTTGATCTCATGTTTACCTTTTTGTAATGTGTACAAAATATTAATGTTTACAGTTTTTACCTGTTTTTTTAGGTTGTGTTATTTTTGGTTAATTGTATTGAATTGATTTAGGATCAGTTGACTGTAATTGATAGAATATGAACATAATAAAAGGGATAAAAGCACTCATCGTTCTTTAGGACATTGACATTCATTCATTTTACACTGAATAGTTGCTCCATTAAATAGAAAAAACACAAAAATGAAGCCAAAATTAGCTTTGAGAAAAACACACTCACAAATGCATTTGCCCTCTTTACATCTGCAAAAAGTGTCCATTACATCATTTTCCTATTTATCAATGTCAATATTTAAGTCAGCTGACTTCTTCACACTTGGCTATATTTTCCTTTGTAATTTCACTATTTTCTCTTCTACATTTAGCATTTCAACTGAACCTGATACAAAAGCCTGTGCTTTCTGTTTTTCTGCACAATGATTTGATGTGATTTATTCCTAAATCATCAGGTGCATCATTCGCGTTATCATTTTGTTTTGGGATATAGAGCACACCCTTGGAAAGGAGCGGCAGTAAGTCATTGCTGTCGTAAGGTCACTTGGGTCACTAAACCTCGCTGATACAGCTTAAAACACGTTTGGTTTGCTGGTCCAAGCTGATTTAAGATTACGTCTCAGGCTGACCAAGCTTGTCTTCAGCTGGTCTCTTCCAGCCTAAAAAACTAAAACCACTCTGGGAAGCTTGTTAAAACCAGTCTTAATACTGCTTTAAGCTGTTTTTCCTGCCATCAAGACTGTCTTGGTCAACCAGCACCTGAGCAACACTGAAGAGCATAAACAAGCCTGGACCAGCTCGAGGACTCGTGTCTAAACTGGGCTTTTCGTCTGGGTACTCATCGTACAAATGATTACATCTCATCTGTTGATGAAACCTGATTCATTTCTGAATAGCTCTGCACTAAGTGTCTGATGCCCCTCGTGTTCATTTATATTCTGACATCAGCTGCTGATTTATTTTCTTTCGAATTAAATTTGTTGACATGCAATTCTTCATTTTTAATGAACATTCTACTGTGGATTTATGAATGAGTGAATTCTAATGGCAGGTAAAGTTTCAATGCTGCTTCTGTCATAGTTTGTGGTTTAAAAAAGTTAAAGGTATGCTTGTATTTGTACATTAATCAATCATGTAATGATAGCCTAATACCTAACATTTTAATGGATTTCACGTGCAAGGCAATGAAAAGATTTCAGTGCTGTTGTATTATTCAGCCAGCAACATTAATCGCACTTTTACATTATTAAATAATGGCATGCCTTATTCTCTGTGTCATCTTGCATTTCCTATAAACTCAAATCAGTCAATAAATGTGATGGATGTTTGTATTTGACAGCTTTTTTAACTAGTCAGGATTAAATGAAAACATTTCAGTGGATGACTGGAAGACAGCAGCAAACTATCTGTTTTCCTTACGCGTCAAGAGCATGCTTTAATGTTTCTATTTCAGATCACGATGCTCCTGCCTGAGTTGCACTGATAGCTGTGCTCACATATGCATGTGGAGAGCGTGTCAGTGATTGAGGTGTTCTGAGTCGATGACAAGCTGTGAAATCAATAGACAACAGTCAATACCAACACTTAAGGTGCCTGTTGAAAAGAAAGGATGCCAATAATTGTTAGTAATACTCCCAGAGCACTGTTTAAAGCCAATTCTACTGAAACAGACTTCACAATGGTGCCCTGAGGCTACGCAACCATAATCACATGCAAAACAAGGTTGTGATTATGTTGTAAATAATGAGGAAGGGCTGTGAACAATAGCGTAAATAACAAGTGGGTCATAAGTATTTGTGTAGTGCTGTTGATCTTCGCACATCTCATTTTCAAGCTCATCTTGGGTTGTGTTCCAAGAAAGGAAATAAAGCAACAAATCATTATTACAATTAGGTAACCAGCAACTATTTGTCTATTTTTTCTTTATTAATAATATCCTGATTTAAACACTGTTTTATGCAGTATATGATTTGCCAACAGCAATTAAATGTTTTTAATCACTCCGCTTGTAAAGTATAAAAAAAAGAAAATATTTTTCAAATTTGTAGAAAACAAAGACATCTGGAGTACGTTTTACAAGAAAATATTATTTCAGTCTTTCAACTTTAACTTTAATTCAGTGAGCTACCATTTCTATGTAATGTTTGTGAACTTTCCAAGCAAATTTACTTTCTGAGTTCAAATTGTTTCAAGGTAAATCCTACACCAATTTTTTCCCATGTGTTTGTTCAGACAGATTGTGGATGCATCAAAATGTTTATATTTCTCTATTTTATAGTGAGTGAAAACAGTAGCCAGAGTAGTATGTCAAAATTCACAGAAGGCATTTGTGACCCTCTGTGAAAACCCATTGTTTTGTGATTTGCTGTTTTCTACAAAAAAAATCATCCTTTATAAGATAAAGAATATTCTGTGATCATTTAACCATTATATATTTAATATTGACTGAGTAAGGTCATGTCAAAGATTGAAATAATAGTGAAATTAATGGTAGAAATCAAATTTGATGCTTGTTATCTCATAATTCGATTTTGAGGCTTTAGCCTGGATTTCACAGAGAGGGTCACATATTTGTAAAATACTAAAAAGTGCATGACCTCTTTCCACCGAGATTCTTAAGTCCGTATCGACACTTTACTATCCAGTGAAGCAACACAACTGGCGCTGGCAGGTCACATAACAATGACAACATGACCAATGTGGTACGTATAGATTATATTCATGATAGCTGAGCTGCTGATTCATACTATACAGAACAAAATAGGTACCCACTCAGTATGTGAGGATTTTCTGCATTAGAAGTGAGGATTTTCTGCAAGTTACACTGTTGCGCCAGTAGATGGCAACAAGTAGATGTGAAAGAGTCACTCGGTATGTTTACATGGACAACAATATTCAGATTTTAACACAATAATCTGATTAAGAATCTACCATGTAATCAGATTTTTGCTGACCTTAATCTGACTACAGTCATACTCGAAGTTAACACAAACCAAATTAAGACACGTGGAGTATTCCTCTTTTAATCGCATTATCGAAGTGTAGTATAGACATGCACGCTGTTACTGTGGTGTAGGACTTTTTGCCACATTTTGCAACAGAATACATTACACACACAGCAGTGGTCAACCGTTTGACGGCAAACAAAAAAGCATGGCTTCAACAACGTCGCTATCTGTTTGCATGACAAATATTTAACTGCACTTCAAGCTTTTGTCAAATTAAAAATGAAACACCCAAAACTGTATATGGCACCATAACGAAGACAAACTATATGTCGATACATGAAATTCTGGAGGGGACGCCGGATGATGTCGTAATGACGTGTACCATTCGATCTATATAACATGTAAAACTGGAACATGAAAGCAACTCATGTAAACACCTTAATCATAATATGATCTTATTCAGAATAACATAAATAATTAGATTACTGATGTCCATGTAAACGTAGTCACCGAGTCATTCGCTCCTATCAGACTTGTTTAGTAACACTGATTCATTAAGGAAGAAAACACCACCATCGAGTGTTGGTGGAAGATGCGACTTTGTTCATGACGGGGACAAAAGTCTTTAAACGGATCGCCTGAATCTTGACCTGGTCAACAAGCACATGTTTGTCCATGTTAATGCAACAACATGCACAGCAGCCAATGAAATTGCTGTATTTGAGACTATATTTGCATATGACACAATTATGCAAACATCAGATGTCATGTTTATTCATGAAGAACTTGGCAGTGCTGGTATGCACGTATGCAAATATCAGACCTTATATTTGTTCTTGAGTAATAACGCATCTGTACATTGTTTGTGTGTGATGTCCGTCTTATGTCATGATTTGTCACGTTCTTTCTCAGGGAGAAAAGTCTTAATGTAGGCCTACATTTGTAACATTAACATCAGTAAAGCAATGCTGCAATTAACTACAGAAATTATTGATATGATTAATACATCTGAACGTGTTAAATGCACTAAAAACGTACTAAAGAGACACGGCAAAAACTGGCGCTTTAACATGGCCAGAATGTGCATGTCTCCCTATACAAAAGAAACACATGCAAAATTGCGGCATTAACGCAGACAAACAGTGCTTGTTATCATGCTCACATTTCAACTTTTGGCCTCCATAATACACATTCATACCAGAGCCGCTCTTTCTGTCACTGATTCATATAACATACTTTATAATGATCGTAAGGTAAGTAATCATAATTTCGGACAGTATAGTGAGGAATCTACATCGTGAGCTCTGAATGAGTCATTGAATCATTCACTCCTATTCCACTTGTTCAATAACATCGATTCATTCGAGAACAAAACCAATACTGAGACACGACTTTCTTTGCAACTGCAGAGTAGACAAAATAGACTGAGGGACAATGTTGTGTCTAAAAAAAGTTACTCTACGTTCACGTTTATTGTATAAAACATGACACTCACAAAACAGTGTGTCGCAAATTGCAGCATTGTTGATATTAAGAACATATGAAATAGTCAGCAATGTTATTTTAAATGGGACGGTTTATTGAGCATTTAGACTACATATCCATATGATATAGGAGAATATTGAGCTCATGCGCAATGAGAGAGAGAAATATTCAGAGGGCATAACTGAGCAAAGATATGTAATTATAGTTAAGTATGTTATTCATACAGCAAAGAGAGTGAGCCACGACCTGGAGTGGGAATGATACTAAAAGGCCTTTTACTTTCTTAAAAGCTTACAAACTATCAATCAAATGACTGAGGTGTATAGAAGATTGGGTACAGTAGGTTTTTACATGTTTGATTATGTTGATCATTTAGATGCCTTTACTAATTCATGCATCAAATATGACAGAAGTCGTAGTGTTAACCACATGACAAGAAAAACGTAAATGTAGGGATGACCCATAGTACTGTGGATCCTACTGCTATTTTTATTCAATCTGGTGTTAACAGAGCACTAACCTAACCCTAATTACAGTCAGTTCCCGTTGAAATGGAGACTCAGTCTTAATTGCTTTTCTCTTTGTTGACAATGACAAATACATGACATGATCCCTCCCTCTTTAGTCTCCCTAAATCTCAGAGCGGAGCGGAGGGCATCTGGTCTAAACCCAGCTGTAAAATGAACGGGCTTCAAGACCCAAAGCATCTTGGGATCCGGCCGAGCTCATGTGTGAGGTGAGGTTTTACTCTTAAGCCACCGGCTCCTATTCACACTGACACCAAGGCCGTTATAATTCCCTCCATCATCGCAAAGACCTTCAGCAGAAATCTCTTGTAAAGATGACTGCCGTTCAGGAAGAGGATTTGAAAATGTCAGCCAATATCAGAGATTTGCCTCATTAAAGTGGGTTGAGAGGGGCTTTTCCCCAAGAGCATCATGAGAGGGAAGAGTTCAGGGGAAATATAGTGTATAGTGGTCTGTCTAGTATTTCATATTGCTAAAAGCACCGTTTATTTTAAGACAAGACACTACAGCTGAATACGGTAAAGCATTACTAATAGATATGACCATCATTTCGCCAGTTGATTAATCACAGTACATTAAGACAACCGTTTTGTATTACATGTTTTCTGAAATGTTGCGTTTAAATATGCAAATGAGGCTTTATCTAATTATAAATGCACACATTTGCATACATTCTGAGAACAGAAATGTGAACACTGGATAAAGACAGGTTCAAAATTATTGGTTCATATTGATGACCTTTTTTTATCACTCCATAAACCAGAAATATATATAAACATATAAGTAACTACTCATATCATAAAGATATGAGAAGTAAACTCAGATTCCAGGACTGAGTTTATATCTCGCAATTCTGAATTTTTTGACTCCGAATTATAAAATATTTTGTTTCTGTCATGGAAAATAATAATAAAAAAGGTTAAAAAAAAATTGACTTTTTATCTCACAATTCTATTTTTTTCATGTAATTGCAAATGTTTCTCTCACAATTTAGTTTATATCTTGCAGTTCTGACTTTTATCTCAGAAATTATACCCCACAATTAAGTCAGAATTACGAGAAATAAAGTAAAAATTGTGAGAAATAAACTAAAATAAAAAATAAAAAGGCCAAACTGCAATATTTCAACTTTCTTTCCCGAGTTTACATCTCGCAGCTCTTACTTTTTTCTCTGAATTGTGAGGATTTTTTTGTTTCTGTCTAATATAAAATAATTACTTTTTTCTCAATTATGTATTTTTCTCAGAATTGCAAGAAAGAAGTCTGAATTGTGAGAATAAAAAGCTGAAACAAGCTTCCATTGATTTAAAGCACAGCGCAGGAGAAAAAGACTAGTTTAAAGAAAACTGCCTGTAACGATATGCATCGTAATTCAAATTTACTGAAGCAAATAGATACATTTCTCTTAAATGCGTGTTTTGGATGTTTTCTTTGCACTAGTTTGCAAGAAGTCTGAAGTCAAGTTATGGAAGCCAAACAGCTCAAAATGAACCAGGGTCTGAAAGTGGCTTTGCATTAGTGTCTAGCCATAAAACAAGCTTTATCATCAGACTACAGGTTATGGGTTAACATCATGTAATATGTAACCTATCACACCCCCCTCATGATGTTCATGATAATGCCTGGCAAAATGAAGAAAACAAACACTCAGCGAAGGACATTTGATCACGCAGGGTCATCAATCATAATTATAATCCGAGTGTATTACCTCACCTCTGCCTGATGCACGTCTGATTAAATGTGCCCTGGCTGGGGTGAATAATTGAATTCTGGGATGTCTGTCTGGTGAGCTCACACTAATAGTGATACAGAGTTGATCTTTCGGTTGAGCTCACCAGGTGTTTTACTGAACTCTGGAGTATCAGATGTAAAAACACTAATGAATGGTAAAATAACTCATTATGACACCTGAAATGAGTTTTTGATCAAAGGAGAGCAGAAACCTCATGAAAGCATGTTTACGAGGCTCCAGGCAGAGCGCAGGTCCGTCCGCTGCTGCTGTGTCCAGATCTGGCCAAAGTAAATGTGAAGGCAGCTTGACTACACCAGAGAGTTACGAGCTGTCCCTACTCCAATTACTTTGCAGCAAAGACCATCTGCAGATAATAAAAGGAATCTGAACAACGAATAAAGCTATCATTAGATGTTGATGGTTATCACTGAACTTTCGTCCTAAATTGAACTCTAGAGGCCTACAACAATTAGACCAAGAGTGCTCAAGAATAAGCATTCATTTAATTCTTTTGAATTTAACATGTGAGTTAATAATTAATATCAAATACAGTTCCTACAATGGCATATCCAAAAGGTCAGGACACCTGAAACAAATGGGACAGACACGTCAAGCAGCGTGAAGACTACAGGTGCATCTCAATAAATTATAATGTCGTGGAAAAGTTCATTTATTTCAGTAATGCAACTCAAATTGTGAAACTCGTGTATTAAATAAATTCAATGCACACAGACTGAAGTAGTTTAAGTCTTTGGTTCTTTTAATTGTGATGATTTTGGCTCACATTTAACAAAACCCACCAATTCACTATCTCAACAAATTAGAATATGGTGACATGCTAATCAGCTAATCAACTCAAAACACCTGCAAAGGTTTCCTGAGCCTTCAAAATGGTCTCTCAGTTTGGTTCACTAGGCGACACAATCATGGGGAAGACTGCTGATCTGACAGTTGTCCAGAAGACAATCATTGACACCCTTCACAAGGAGGGTAAGCCACAAACATTCATTGCCAAAGAAGCTGTTCACAGAGTGCTGTATCCAAGCATGTTAACAGAAAGTTGAGTGGAAGGAAAAAGACTTAAACTACTTCAGTCTGTGTGCACTGAATTTATTTAATACACGAGTTTCACAATTTGAGTTGAATTACTGAAATAAATGAACTTTTCCACAAAATTCTAATTTACTGAGATGCACCTGTATAAGCAAATCTCAAATACTTGATTGTTATCTTCAAAAACGGTAAACTATATTATTGCCCAAAGATAAATAAATAATTGGATATAGAGTACATCCTACTATACCTGCAAATACTCACGCAAAGCAATATACTATATAGCAAATCTCGGCAGCCTGACTGTTTTATCGTCATAAAATATACACTTGCACATGTCATTACTTTTTTGGATAGTAAAAAAGTATTATTTAATTAATGTATTTTTATTTTATTCATTTATTTGGAAAAAACTTATTTTACTGATATATCAGTTTGTAGTTCCAGGCTTTTTATACCCATGCAAATCAATATACACTACAAAATCTGAACTGCCTAATATTTTATTCTGCAAAATGTAACTATATTATCGCCAAGCTCTTTATATAAAGTTGGATAAATAACTTTATCCACATACTAAGAAAGGAAAAAGAAAGCAAGAAAACTATAAGCTATTTTATCGCCCAGCTATAATCTCCTATTTGTGTTCCCATGGCTCAGTGGTAGAGCATTGTGTTAGCAGCGCAAAGGTTGTGGGTTCGATTCCCAGGGAACACACATACTGACAATACAAATGTATAGCCTGAATGCACTGTAAGTCGCTTTGGATAAAAGCGTCTGCTAAATGCATAAATGTAAATGTACATTTGTGAATATAAAGCGTGAAGATATCAAGATATTTTAAACATTAGGATCATTTTCTGTAAAGTTGCTTTGTAACCATATGTATTGTAAAGAGCTATACATTTATTCTTGCATTGGTCAGTTTAATAGTAAAGCTATGACTCGGTGGTTCTGTGTTGGTCCTGAAGTTTCCCAGCATTGAAGGGCCTGGTTGTTATGTGTTTTAAATCAGGGAGCCATACGAAATGTGCCATCGTGGGTTGGGAGTCACTGGTGATCATACTTTCATTGCAAATACTTTTTTCTCTTTCCTATTCCTATCACTGAAATCAGTAACATACATTTTCAGTATCATATGTGACAGTATTCTTTGTGAACTTTTCCATCATTGTTGGAATTTTAGTTTTTGTTTTGTTGTTTGTTGTCAATGTATATGTCACCATTATGTGTACCTTCTCATTTATAGTGAATGAATGTTGTATTATTGTTGGCTGTCTTTATGTTACCTGCCTAGGGACTGCGGATGAAAAGTAGTTATTGTTACTAATTCTGGCATATTTACATGGTGTATTTTTATACAACAATGGTCATGAATATGCATGGTCCCTATTAAATAAACCAATAAAATAAAAAAATAAAAACAAAAATAAATTAGAAAGATTTTTTTTTCCATGACTACCAGTATTTTATGACTAGATAATGATTTTTCGAACTCGAAACACTGGAATAATTTACCCAAATAAAAATGTATTTACCCAAAGCCCAAATAGATGAGTTTTGTTTTCTGGTCAGAACAGATTTAGAGAAATTCAGCCTTACATCACTTGGTCACCAATGGATCCTCTGCAGTGAATGGGTGCCGTCAGAATGAGTCCAGAAGCTGATAAAACATCACGGTAAACCACGTGACTCCAGTCCATCAGGTAAAGTCTTGTGAAGGAAACAGTTGAGTGTTTGTAAGAAACAATCCATCGAGACACTTTTAACTTCAAACTGTTGCTTCTGGCTATAATAAGCCTTCTATCAATAATATTGCTCTTTCAAATGAAAAGTCATCTCATCTGAATCAAGAGAGAATTATGCACAGATCAAGCACTGTGTATTTGTAAAAACAGGCCAAATAAGTTGGTGGATTTGAGAGAACAAGGGATGATTCTTCACTCCAGGAAGCACTGTTATGGACACGTTTTGGCCAGAATTGACATTTTTAAAACACCTTAATGATTTATTTGTTTCTTACAAACACAGCTTCTTGCATCACAAGATGTTAAATGATGGACTGGTGTGATGTGGATTATTGTGGTGTTTTTATCAGCTGTCTGGACTCTCATTCTGACGGCACCCATTCACTGCAGAGCATCCACTGGAGAGAAACTAACATTATCAATGAGCAATACATTTGTTCGTTTTTTTTCTGAATAGTTATTAGCATTAGTTAATAAACAACTAATTACTATTAACAGATGCAACCTTTAATTTGAATGTATTTTCACATTTGTTTGCTGTTATTTATTGTAAATGTTACTGAGACTGCAATCAAAAAGAGTCATTGCTAACCGAAGAAATATGTCAGAATTGAACCTAACTAGAAAAATTTGACTAGAAATTTCCAGCACCTTATAATATTTTATTAATTTCCAAGATTGTGACAGACCTGGAAATCACACTTTTTGTTTCATGGTTTTTCCAGAAATGTGGGATCATATGACATATTGAAGTCCTAAGGACAGACACTTTTTGGGGATCTTAAAGTGCCTTGAACACTTTTTGGGGAACAAAATGAGACGCTATACAAGACTCAAGGGCACTGGTCAAAGATGTCCATTTAGTACATGTTTACAATGAAAAACACACACAATGGATAGCAAAAATGAATTTGGTGTACACAACCCCTAATTATGCAAACGCATTAATGTTATCTTTAACACACTAAATGCAGTGATCCAATCACTACCTACAAATAATAAAGCTTTTCTATATTCATTTCTTTAATATCTAATATAAACCAGTAAAATTAAAATACAAATGAGACACGGAACGAACCTTTTACACACTCAAAAATAAAGTTATTCCCAGCCTTTCTGAAAACAACGTCACGTCTAAACATATTTTGACTTCTGCCCATCGAAATCATACAACTAAAGAAAGAGACAGAGCATAGACATACTGTACACACCAGTAATGAAGAATAATCAATTCAACAGACCTCTTATTTCAAAGTTTCCAAAAACACAAACAGAGCCCTGAAAATCAGAAAGAAGGTGAAATGACCCTCGTGGCAAGCGGTTGATCGTGTGAATGCACAGCGGTGGAGGCCGGTCGGCTCTGTCGGGACACAGCACAGCATTTGACCGCCGCCCGGTCAGTGTTGATTCCAGCAGAATGATGAAATACTCGATCAATGTTTTTGTCAGAATAACAAAGACACGCTTCATCCACGGGGATTACCCTATCAAAGTATAGGAAGTTCATATTCATGGATGCTCTGTGTTCTCTGAAAGAATGATACAACAGCTGCGCTTCACAAAGACAAAGATGAGAGAACGTGAATTATAATTCAATATTACAGCAAGACATGAATACATGCTTCTGTTCTGGTTTACACAAACATTCAAGAATTAAAAAAGCCCGTCGTTGGGCTAAGTGTGTGTCGAATGTCACATAAAGATGATTTTGTTTTGTTCAAGTGCATTCAAATATAAGGACAAATGTGTTTGTGTTTGAATTTGGCTAAAAATGTATTGAATGCATCCTTTGTTATTTTTTTATCTCAATCCAGACAGTCCAAAAGAGTCACACGTAACACTTCGTCTGAGGGGAAGAGGTGATGACTAGGAATTTTCTCCTTATACAATTGCTCCTACTTCTGGACAAAGCTGGAAGCTGCATGTGACGATCATATTTAATGACATTGCACTGACTGAAGCAACTATGGCAAATAAAATCACATTTGAAATATTATCTGGCTGGAACTGTAGATACGAGCACTATAAGCCAAATCGGGCCGGTGTTCGTTTTGGTGTCATGGGCGCTTCCTCTTTCCTTCCTGGGGTGCAGATCTTTATTGCCCTGTTTGGAAATAATGAAAAGACGTGTTTATTTCAGGACGTTGATTTAAACAGAAAGGTTGTGCGCGTGACTGTGATGTGCCACGCAGCAGAAGTTGTGAGTTTTGCTCTAAGGTTAAATGAGAAGAATCGACAGAGCTTCGGGCCGAGAGAAAAGGACAGTTTGTCTCTGTGGGGACCTGCGGGACGAGGGTCTGATGTAGCTGACAGGGCGATCTATCATCTTTAATTACAGCGGTGCACAGCGCTCCCCTCCTCGCACCGCCAGCAATTACATCCATCAGGCCATGACCCTCCTGCTCCTCCACCACAGACTCGCTCACACCTCTGCTGTCTGCCAGCCCAACACTTCAACTTTTAGCCCGTTTTGTACTTTTTTCTTAAAGAATATTCCAATTAACTTTGACATTTTATGAAGAAAATGTGGGTTGCAGAACTCTCTGACACGGTGCTGTGGCGCTTTGAGTGCTTGCAGGAGCGCGCGTCTCCATTTTAACATTATTTTGAGTGTTTTTCAGCATGTTGCAAAGCGGTTGCAGTATTAAAGGAATAGTTCACAACATTTTCTGGACATTTATACACACGTAGGCCATTAAATGTAGATGAGTGTGTTTCTGTCTTCACAGATTGGGAGAAAGTGTGCATTATATCACTTGCTCACTAATGGATCCTCTGCAGTGAATGGGTGCCGTCAGAATGAGTCCAAACAGCTGATGAAAACAATAATCCACACCACTCGAGGCCATCAATTAACATCTTGTGACGCAAAAAAACTGTGTTTGTAATAAACAAATCCCTCATTAAGGCCAAAGTAAATCCATAATCATAATAATACTTCCTCACAGATCAATTTTTTCTAGAACTTTTCTTGACTGTTTTCACTTGTAAAAGTGCATATTTCATTTTTATAAACACTACCTGCTACAAAGACTCGGTAAGATAATGTGTTTAACAAATCATCTTGCACTCCGCGCTGCTTCCCCTAAAATATCCCGTTTGCACAATCTCATGTACAGTATTTATGTAACGTTATTGTACAGTCTCACTCAGATTATGTGTATGCATAACTATTTATAGTACAAGTAGAGTCAGATGGTTAACCGTGTATAGGTTTATTATAGTTTTTCTTTTACTTCTATCGTTCGGTTTATATTTGTTTAATTAGTATGTAGCACTGTGGTCCTGCGAGACACGACTTTTCGTTCCCCTATACGTCCACACATGTAGCAGAATGACAATAAAGCACAACTTGAGATATACTTTTTCACTGGAGAAAGCAATATTATGGATAGAGGACTTGCATTTTAGCTGGATGCAACAGTTTGAAGCCAAACACATCTTGATTGATTTATTACAAACACGGCACCCATTCACTTGTAATGCTAAATTTCTCAGAATCTGTCTTGAAGTCTTGAATGGTCTGAGGATGAGTAAATAATGAGTTTAATTTTGGGGCGAATTATTCCTTTAAACTCCTGGAAATGTCCTACATTAGCATATATAAATGCCAAACACATAGCAGTGGAATGACACCCTGCATGTTTAGTATGGCACATCACGCTCACAATTACATCATGTGCACCTGGATAAACAAAGAAAAAGTAGAAAAGCAGAATGCAAAAAAATAAATAAAACATCGTGTGAATGTACCTTTTGCTCTTTCAGAAAAACTGTTATTCTTATTTTACCGCCTTAACCAAAACAGAATTTGTTTAAAAATCTAACTAAATGAAAATATTTGAAAATGGAAATTAAAGATAATTTTGTCTCGTCAGGAGGCATAAACCGAGATCACTAAAAACCAGGGGAACGCCCGACCTTAGCAACCGCACATCAACGCCCTGGCAACCAAGCAATCAAAACTTCCTGGCGCTTTATGGCAGTGATTTTCAAAGATCTTTCTTCAGAAGAAATGTAAAATGTCCTCTAAGTGACCCGTGGGTCCCGCAGGATTCAGGTCGGGTGAGATGAGCTGTGATCTCATCTTAGATCAGCCAGCGTCTTCCTATCAGCTTATTTTAAACCCCATGAAGGTATCAGAGCCCAAGAGGGAGGCCGGCACCTTAATTATCCATCTCCCCATCATGCAAATCAAAAGTCTAATCTCCACTTTTAATGTGATTATTGTCAGGACGTCCGACAGTCAGCCAAAGGCTTTGATTCAGAGATAAAAGTCCTGATTAATTAATGAAGTGTTATTTTACAGGACACATTTCTGGCTTTTGTGGAGCTGACAGGTGTGTAAAATTAATTTCCCGGATTAGTCTGAGAATTAGCGTCTGTCTCTCTCCTCCCCGTCCGTAGCGGCACAATTTAAATTGCTACAGTAATGGAGGTCAGCCAGGAGTCAATATTATTTCTTTTTCTCTCCTGTGGAGACGTGAGGTGAGAAAAGCTCATCACGGGGAAGACAAGGAGATGTTAGGTGAGGAAAGAGATGGGTGTGAAGGGGATAATAGCCTTCCCAAAAATTGCGACATTAGTATTTCAGCACGGCAGCCATTTGATGGCTTCCATCTAAATAGGACGATTCTGATTTCGTGAGAGTGCGAGCAGTCGCAGAAAGTGACTCTGAGTGATTGCAGTGATGGCTTAAATACCTGACGCTGCCCACATTGTTCTTCTTCTCCTGCTCCTCTTTCCGAGAACGGATCTGTTGTTGTGCAAGAGACATCTCCTCCTCCATGTTGGTGACCTCCTCCTTGGCTCTCTTTCGGCTCTCCTGGAAGAGGGACAAAAAGTGAGTGAGACAAACGTGACCCTGGAGCACAAATCCAGTCATAAGTAGCACGGGTATATTTGTAGCAACAGCCAACAAAACATTGTATGGGTCAAAATGATCGATTCTTCTTTAATGCCAAAAATCATTAGTATATTAACCCTTTACGATTCCTGTCAAATTTGCCTAAAACGCCTAAAAAAGGCATACCCAAAGTAAATTGCATGCTGTTCTTGAGCCATTTGGATGATATGCATGGTGTTGGTCTCCTTTGAAAGGTGACACTCTGAGGTTTTTTCTCAGAATCACTGTAAGTCTTACTGATATTGAGTAATAGCACTTTGAATACACTAAAAAAATAATTCCGCCTGCATTTGTTTTGTAAATAGAAGCCTGCAGATGACTATAGCTGGGAGGTATGAGCTGGAAAATACATTGGGATCACAGAATGAAGCCTTACCAAGCCAAATTTACCATTTGATAAACAATATATTAGAAAATTAGTGTTTTACACGTTTATCTAATTTTATGTCTAGACGCTTCCAAAAAAATTACACTTGGGAGACTCCAAACGACCCTTTGTAACCAACGACACATACAATGCTGTAATTCTTGAATGCTTTAATGTACAGTCATCATTTTGGGCTCTAATGAAAGGTTACACTTAGAGCTATTCAGTTTCTCATCCAGATTCACTGTCAATAATTGCTGACACATAGTAACTGAAGCATAAACACATTATAGTGACATTTATTTATAGAATCCAATATGTGTACACTTTTAAAATTACATATATATTTATAATTTATAATCTAAATATTTTTTTTCCTATATTTCTATACACAGTACATTATTTAATTTGTGGTTTTTTTTCTTATATTGGTGTTATATTGCATCCCTACTGTGTTATTCCTATGTATGTCTGTACTATCATGCATGTCTGCATTATGTCAACAAAAAGTGGTCTGATAAAGACACTGATTGTACATGCTGTGTTTATTGTATCTTAAAATGGTTTACATAGTTGAAATCACAAGAATCTCAGCTTTCCGTGCATATATGACATGTCCAACTTTTTTTTTTTGAGTTTTTGTTTCTGATGACTTTACCCTGTCACCACTAGGCGTCCCGCCGGCGGGACGGGCGGTACGCTGGATTCTTAAAGGGTTAAGTAAAGATCATGTTCCATGAAGATATTTTGTACATTTTCTACCATAAATATTTGGACAACTTTCTGAATGTGTAGATTTTTTTGCACCCTCAGATTTCAGATAGTTGTATCTCAGCCAAATATTGTCCAATCCTAATAAATCAATGGAAAGCTTATTTATCCAGCTTTCATGTGATGTATACATGTAAAATAGTTAAGCATTGACCCTTATGACTGGTCTTGTGGTCCAGGGTCTCAAAGCTGTGTGATATTCAGGAAGGATGTTGCTCACCTGTCTGGTCTTTCCTGCATGTTTGATGCTGTAGAACATGGGTCCCAGCTCAGCCAGCCACTCGCCGTCCACCGCCGTCACACACTGCATGTACTCCTGAAACACAAACACTCATGCGTGTCAACAAAGCACTCTTCACTAGCTTTTGGGGATAGGATATTGAAAAACATGCTGTTGGTAGAATGTCAACATTGTGAATGTCATGAAGATTTAATGTGCTTTTTATTCAGAAGCAAAAAAGATGATTGCGTGGATTCAAAACTGGCTTGAGGTTTATTAATTCATATATATGCGTATATAACTAAGTTTTCAAACATGAGTTTCAGTGTATTATCAAAAAAATGTCAAACCATTTTAGAGCAAATTCACAAATGGACATCATATGGCCACAACCATGCATACACATTAATAGTATTTTTGTTATATATTTGTAATATTTTAAAATGTAATTTATTCCCATTTTATTAAAATAGAAAACAGTATTTCTATTAAATAATTTAGTGCTAGTACTTTAACAATTATTATGATTTATTTCAATTTAAACGTATAATTTACATAACTTTTATAAATACAACATTGGAGAAACAAATAAATCATAAAAATAAAATTGGATAAAGAAATATTGCAAGCTAGATTCAAACCTGCACCCCCGTATAAGCACCAGAGCGCAGTGTTAGATGTGTCAGGGCATGTGCACGAACTAACTGTTATAGCAAACCGTGATTCATGCTAACTGACGTCACTTCACATTCAAGAGCTGAGGAGGAAGAAGTACCTTAGTGGTCATGACCAGCTCATGGTAGATGATGTAGTCAGGGGTGTAGCCCATCCCAAACAAAGCACTGGTGGGGTGCAGATGGCAGGGCATCCCAGTTCTCACATTCACATACTCCCCTATTCCCTAAACAAACAAATACATGTCATGAAGAGGTTTCACTTGCTGCTTGATGAAACAATCCATAATTGCATTGCCAAATATGCCAAGTAGTGGTGTACCTTTAATTTAGCCGCCTGGTGAAAGTACGCAGCACAGATGCACTTCCTGATCACATCCCAGTCTGAGCCGCAAGAGACCAGGTTGATTTTCTGCTGCACCATGATGTCTTTGAGCTGAGCTCGCACCTCACGCACCTGTGACACACCACAGTTATTCATGATAAACTAAATCAAATAAAAGAGGAAGCACGCTTATTTAGTGCTGAATAAACACACCTCAGCTTTCAGAGACAGATTATAATTAACTAGAACAGGGTTTCTTCAGGTTCTGCAGTTAAAATTCGAGAGAGAGAGAGAGAGAGAGAGAGAGAAAGAGAGAAAGAGAGAAAGAGAGAAAAAAGAAATAAGAGAAAGAGAAAGAAAGAAAGAGAAGAGAGAGAAAGAGAAAGAAGAGAAAGAAAGAAAGAAAGAAAGAAAGAAAGAAAGAAAGAAAGAAAGAAAGAGAGAGATAAAGAAAGAAAAGTAAGAAAGAAAGAAAGAAAGAGAAGTAAGAAAGAAAGATAGATAGAAAGAAGAAAGAAATAGAAGAAAGATTAAACCTAAATGGTATTATTAAAATAAACCTAAAGCTAATGAAAATGACATCAGCACGTAATAAAATGTATAAAAATGTAACGTGAAAATGTAAATAAAAATATCATTCATATTCAGACTGTTGTAAGCAAACTTTCACAGCACATACAAAGCTTGTTGAAAGCGCATCTTATATTATTACTCACTTCCTCGTGTGAAGAGGACATTTGCATAAAAGTCTTAATTGGTACAGCAGCAAAAAATGCACATTTACCTGTAACTTCAGAGACGTTGCCTTTTTTATGCAAAAACTATTTTGGCTACCATTCTATGTGGACTTCAGGGAAATAAAGTAACAAAAAGAATGATACTGCCCCTGTAATAAATGAATTTGATTAAGAGTGACGCCTCAAGTTAAGCTACCTTTCGCATGGCTTTGGTGTGGATGAAGTGATCGTTACACCAGATGCTGGAGTAATTGTTGTTCTTCCACTGCAGGTAAACGTTGAGGTAGGTCAGGTGATCACTCTCAGGCACCGCGAACTTCTCTCTCACCTGGTCACTCTCCTCCTCTCGACCCTAGACAAGCACCGGCAGATTTGAACGGTTGCCACATTTACAGATCAATCTGTTCTAGTTAAGAGATTGTTAACGCTTTTGAGTGTGTGAAGAACACTAGAGCACAATGTGCACTCGGTACCTTTGGTCTGTAGAAGATGGACGGCACGGATAACATGGACACGACGATGAGGATGTCTGCACTGCAGCCCATGTCACATGACACGATCAGCATTTTAGACAGAGCCGGATCCAGAGGAAACTCCACCATGAGCCGCCCGGTGGGCGTCAGAGCGCCTAAACAGGGACGAGAACAAACCATCCTCAAATACATTAGACAGCACCTCTTTCAAAAGTGCTGATGGAGGGAAAATGACTCCACTTTGAGATTCTGATCAAACTTTTGAGAAGCTCAGATTTCAAAGATTACATGACAGACTAAGAAGATTAGTGCGAGAGCGGCGCCAAAAGCAAGAGCAGATATTTGGGCAGGTAAGCCTTAATCAGAAATAATCTGCTGTTAACACGAGACGAGAGCTAGAGAGAAAAGCGCTCCACATAGTCAAATCCTCACAAACCCCGAGAGATACGCAGGAAATGAGATCGAGATCCTCTCTGGGTCACACTGACAGTATTACTTCAGCTGCTACAGCTGAACTGAGTAAGACCTTAATACTTCACTGCAGCGCTCAACAAGCTTCAATCCACCAAACTAGAACCGCAGGATACACTCGAGAGTAACTCGAAGAACTTTATCCCCCAAATAAAAATAATGACATCCACTTTAAACTCTGATATATATCCAAACAATCTCGTGAATATATTACAATCAGTGTTATTGATATACTACTAGATTTTTTCCCAATATTTGGATTAGATACTTTTATATTTTCTTATATATTTTGATCACAATCTTTGTCATTCTTTACTCTGTAAAGTTTTAGTAATTTTGTTGTGTGTTTTTGCCATTTTTATTATTTTAGTTTTTTTTAATGTCTGTGTTGTTTTTAGTTCTAGTTATTTTAGTATTTAACTTAAGCTAAAGAAAATGAGAAACGCTGCCTTGGCAAATAACTGAAATAAAATGTTTTTAGATTTTATTTTATTTCAGTTCATTTTTATTTCAAAACAATGAACATGTTTATTTATGGTTTAATTTTTAGCTAACACGCAATGTTACGTTGTTACAGTACAATATTAGACTTTGTTGCTGACAATACACACTGAAATAATAAAATAAAATACACTAATTAATAATTCAAAAATGATAAGAAAAGCATGTGCAACATTAAAAAAAAGTCAGCATGAAATATAAATTAAAACAGACTTTTCTTCTCTATTGTGGCGTATAAATGAGCGAAAGACTCGACTCAGAAAAACATGATTTTGTCCACTGGGAATTTATTGGATTATAGAAAGTGGGCGATGCAAATAAATTATTTATACTAATAACTTCCATATTCTATACCTTTTTGAATTATCTTGCTGGCTTGAAAGATTTTATTTCACTATAAACAATGCCCAAAATAAAATCTTGACACTATAATCTAACAGCACAGTTCAACTCTAAGAACAGAGTCGCTCTTGACTGTACCTTTGAATAAAATGCAGCAAAAGTCAAACCAAAAGGTTTCTGTGGTCTTTCTCAGGGCAGTGTCTGAGGCTGGTGCTCTCACCTGTGTTGTCAAGCGCTCCCAGGATCCACAGCTGGTACATGGAGTTCAGCATGTTGTCTTCAGGCGGCGGGTCCATGAAGTGGAAGAGCAGGAGCTCTTGAACTCCCAGTGACTTGAGCAGCAGCACAACATTGGCCAGGTTAGTGCGCTGGATCTCTGGGATAGTGGCGGTGAGCATCTCATTCTTGTAGGCACTCTGAGTGTATAACCTGAAGTGGACAAACAGTAAGAGAGATCAATTCATTTGCTATAGACAGTTTAACATGTCCAAACCCAGACGCAGTGGCCAGAGAAAGATCCAAGGGCTTACACACTATAGAAGACATAGACAGGCCTTTTAAATCATAATAATATTTCTCAATTACTGTTTTTACTGTATTTTTGATTCAATACATTTAGTCTTGGTGAGCATAAGCGTCTTCTACAACTTATTTACATTTAGTCATTTAGCAGACGCTTTTATCCAAAGCGACTTACAATTGGGGAGTACATAAAGCGATTAATCTTGAAGAGGCAAACAGACAGAGGAAGTGCCAATAACACCAAGTCTCAGGCATTGTTCAAATAAGTACATGCTAGCAAGGGAAGGAGAGAAAGATGAAGATTTTGAAAAAGTGAAAATTCAATTATTTTTTTTTTTTTATGTAGTCAAGTAGAGTTGAAAGAGATGAGTTTTCAGTTGTTGCTTGAAGATTGACAGGGATCCATATTGGGAAGATCATTCCACCGGCCAGGAACGGTGAACGAGAATGTTCTGGAAAGTGATTTTGAGCCTCTCTGTGATGGTACCACGAGGCGTCGCTCATTAGCAGATCTCAGACTTCTGGAGGGGATGTAAATTTGTAATAGTGAGTGGAAGTAGGAGGGTGCTGAGCCTGTGGTTGTTCTATATGCAAGCATCAGTGTCTTGAACTGGATGCGAGCTGCAACTGGTAGCCAGTGCAAGGAGACAAAGAGAGGTGTAACATGGGCTCTTATATATAAAAGAAATCTAGATTTTTCGAAACTATTAACCATAGATTCACTATTAACTATGTTAATATTGCTTATTATATTAGCTCATTATCATGCACATTACTAGCATATTGGCTGTTTATTAGTACTTATAAAGCACATATTACTGCCTTATTCTGCATGACCATATTCTAATCTGTAATACTTTAGAGTAGGGAACTTATTCACTATTAACTATGACTTTTCCCCTCAATAACTCCTAAGTTGCTGCTTATTAATAGTTAGTTAGGTAGTTGTTAAGTTTAGGTATTGGGTAGGATTAGGGATGTAGAATAAACTCATGCAGAATAATATGTGCTTAATTAGTACTAATAAATGGCTAATATTCTAGTAATATGCATGCTAATAAGCAACAAGTTAAGAGACCCTAAAATAAAGTGTTACCTTCCAATCTAGATCCTTTAACCCTAACCCAAACATAAACTTACCAACTGCCTTACTAACTATTAATAAGCAGCAATTTAGGAGTTGTTATAGTGAATATGTTTTCTAATCTAAAGCGATAATTTTTTTTTAATTCTGGGTAAATTTGGGTTATTAAAACTTCCATGATTAAGAATATTTAAAGAAAGAGAGCGAGAGCGAGAGAGATCTGACTGGCTGTGATGCTGTTGCTTTGCTGCAGCAGTCCGATGAATACAATTAAATATGAAATAAAATACATTAATATGAATATAAAATAAAATTTGATAAGAAAATTTTAGAATGAAATAAAGAGAAAGTCAGAATAATCATATTTAATGTAAAAGGTCCAAATAAAGACTTGCGAATAAGAATAAATCAGACAGATGCATGTAGCACACCATTAAAAAAAGTTTCCTACATCCCATCTTTAAAAGATCCAGAGGGACGCCCATAACAATGAGCCATTCCCAAACTACCCCGAGCATCTTAAAATATCCCAGCTCTCCTCGCCGCTCCACAGAGACAGATCTGAGAGAACAGCAGGTTTCTGCAGCTATTCAACTAAATGGATAATTCCTCAGAAGATGGTGTGAAGAAGCAGCTCTGTACTACAACATATGCATTTATGCATATCAGTCCTACTGGCTCTTGTGAAGATGCCACAATCACAGCCAGAGCTTTTGAGTTATAGATTTAACACGCATGTCACACACATACACACGGCTTTTGGCCGCGTTACAAAGCGTCTGGCTGAACAAGAATTGATTCCTGATGCACAGATGTTTGGTAAAGGATATATGCAACTAATCCGGCAAGTGCCACACACTTTCACGAGCAGCCAGAGACACTCACAGGGAGGCAAAACAATCCCCTGCGTGACTTTCCTTTGTGTGACCGCACAACAGCGAGACAGCGTGTCACCGCATCTTTGGGACTGTGCCGATTTGAAAAAGGTCACAGTCAAAAAGCCCACAGGAGCCTTTGTCTCACATTCTCAGAGGTGTAAACTAAAAATTAAACTGCATGAAATCCTCTCAAGATTACCGTCCCGTCCCCTCCTGCCTGACTGATAGATGTTTCAGAAAAAAGGGTCTGGTGATCTGAAGGAACGCCGTTCATCTGCCTGTATGAGCAAAGAGAGGCCAGAGTCTGTATTTACACTACAGAGACACCGGAGCGATTCGCTTCATCTGGATGATTCGTTCCAAAGTACCGGATCAAAAAAATGACTTACTGTTTCATCGCTCAAGTATCGCCATAAAGGCATCATGAAATAAAAATAGATCCATGCATGTGTTTTACTTTCTCGCTTTTTGACATCAGAATTTTTCATCAAATTACCCTAACTTGATCTTCCAGTGAAAAGCCTTCTCTGTGACGTAAGCAGGACTTTTCCAATCATTTAGTTCCTGTGCAAGCTCATGTTATACTGAGTGAAATGCCCACATCTCAAAATCCAATGAACGGGTCATGGACAGAACAAAATATCACTCTACAGCATTTCATTTTTGTTAATCTGTCACACTTGGATGTGTCACAATGCGATTCGTCACTTCTTCCACTACTAATGTCCTCTAACAAAAAGACACTGCACAGCATTTTAGATTTCACTTTTTTAACATGATTTTTATAATAATATCACGTAACGTAAAAGTAAATAATAAAAACAAATCAAGTAAATAAAATGACTAAATTAAAGATGTTTAAAAATGACTTATTTCAGCTAGTTGTGAAATATTTCTCATTTTCATTTAGTTTCACTCGAAGGACTAAATTGAAAAATATAAAAAGAAAATTAATAAAATAATAAAGAAAATATATAGAAACTATATAATAAAAACTATATAGACGTTTAAAAATAATAACAAAAATGACAAAAACACAACAAAATTACTAAAACTAAATTAAAATGAAACAGAAATTATAAAAATAACATCGAAGTCAAAATATCAAAAAAGCTAACAGTCAGTGATATTAAAATAGCACTGATGAAGTTTCACTTCAACATGTCACCAATCACATGGTTTTACTTCCAAACTAATTTCTGCTTTGCGAATCAGTTTAACTGTATCATTAGCAACAACTGTTTCAAAAGAATTCTATTTTTGATAAATCGAATTTGAATCTGGTCATCCCTAAAAAGTTGAACATAAAATAACAAAATCACGATGAAATCATGGAAAATGAGAGAGAGGTTTTTTAGCATCATTTCAAGTCTGACTTAGACCCACTATAAACTTTGCCACTGTCATAAACTGAAAACTACGTGTGCTCCTCTGCTCAAGAAAGATCAGCGGTCTTACTGATCTGTACTTGCCTGTAACACTGTCCCGGGCCGGTTCTGCCGGCTCTTCCAGCCCGCTGGTTTGCATTGGCTTGACTGATGGGGTACACCTGCAGCGCATCCATGCCGATGCGAGGGTTGAACACCTAAACAACACAAAGCAATAACTCTGTTAGTATCAGATGTGCCATTCCCCTATTAAAGAAAGCGTTTCACATGCTTTTACCTTCAGTTTGCAGTAACCAGAATCCACCACAAACATGATGCCGTCCACAGTCAGAGACGTCTCTGCGATGTTTGTAGCAACAATACACTTCCTCACTCCATCAGGAGCCTGACAATAAACACACAGGTTTAGTTCAATCCATCTAAAGCGATCAGGATCTTAAGAGTTTCCAACAGAGACCAAGGTTTACCTTCTGGAAGATCTTGGCCTGCAGGTCCGAGGGCAGCTGGGAGTAGATGGGCAGCACTGCCAGGGCCGGAGCGTTCTCTAGATCCTCCAGTCGCTCCACAATCTGATCTGACGTCACCTGCAGCAGCATAAACATCCTTTGTGTTATACATGGCCTCATTAGACAATGCAAGCTATATCAATAACTACATTTATAACTAACCTTTATCTATCTATCTATGCATGCAAGTGTGTATATATATATATATATATATGAATATCGCACATAATTACTACCAGTCAAAAGTTAAAACGTCCATAATAATTTTTTTTTTTAAACAGACACATCATAAAATAGTATTAAATATTCAACAACTGTTTTATATTTTAAAATGTAACAGACCACAAAGCTAAATTTTCAGCAATTTCTTACATTTTCAGCATCATTACTCCAGTCTTCTGTGTCACATGATCCTTCAAATTATTCAAATATTTTGATTTGTTGCTCAATAAACATTTCTTATTATTATCAATGTTGAAAGCAGTTATTTGCATTTTTGTGGAAACATAAAAAAATAAAATAAAAATACTTTTATTCATAAAAGAATGCATTAAACTGAACAAAGGTGAGAGTTAAGTCATTTAAAGTCAATTTCTATTTCAAATAAATGCTTTTATTTTGAACTTTCTATTCATCAAAGAATCCTGAAAAAATGCTGAATCATGATTTCAAGAAAAATATTAAGCAGCAAAAGTTCTGTTAGTTTGATTTCTGAAGGATCATGTTACACTGGAGTAATGATGCAGAAAATTCAGCTTTGCCGTCACATGAATAAATTACACTTAAAATATATTCAATTAAAAAACATTACATTCAATTTGAATAACATTTCACAATGTTACTGTATTTCTGATCAATGAAAACAGAAGTGTATATATATTTTTAACAGTGTACATAAATTGCGATTCCATGCATAACATAATTTGCGTGACTAAAGGGTCTCTCACCTCAATGTCCTCCTGACCAGGCATGAAGACGAGGATGTCACCCACCATCCCGCTGAGATGAATCTGTAAGGTCTGTTTCACAGCCGCCTCCACATAGTCCTCCTGAGGAACCTGAATCACACCAACACTCAGCGTCAGTACAGCACCCAACCAGCTTCAGCTTCAACTAAAGACGCTATAACACCCCACCTTGCTGAACAAGATATCCACTGGGAACGTCCTGCCGGGAATGTGGAAAATAGGAACATTGCCGAAGAATCCTGCAAATTTGTCCGAGTCCATGGTGGCAGACGTGACAATGAGCTTCAAGTCTGAGCGTCTAGACACCACCTAAGTAATCAAAAGCCAGGTTGATAAAAGAAAGAAGGGAGATGATGACTCATTAGTATAAAACTCTCAATTCAACGGTACTCTTTAGCTATCCATATAAGCAGCGATCAAATTAGAGTATGAAAACCAAATAAAACGGAAAACAGTTTTAATATGGATTGAGGACAGACAGATGGATCGTATTGGCTCACCTCTCGGAGCAGCCCGAAGAGCACGTCAGTGTTGAGGGAGCGCTCATGGGCCTCGTCCATGATTACCGCGCTGTAGTGGTCCAAATCTGACTCCCGCAGAGATTCCCTCAGAAGAATCCCATCCGTCATGTATTTTATTACAGTCTTCTCTGATGTACAGTCTTCAAAACGGATGGCATAACCAACCTGGTATAAACATTAAAGAGAAAAAAAACCTTAGCCATGGAAAGTGCTGTTAATATAACGATACAGTTTCACAATAATATACACACTGGTCAAAAGTTTGGAGTGCTGTTAATATAACGATACAGTTTCACAATAATATACACACTACTGGTCAAAAGTTTGGAGTGCTGTTAAAAGAAGACACATGCTCACAGAGACTGCATTTGTTTGTAAAAATACAGTGAAAACAGACATATAACAAGTATTATTAAAATTTAAATAGCTGTTTTATATTTTAAAATGTTATTTATTTATGCCATGGCAAAGCTGAATTTTACTCCATTACTCCAGTCTTCTTCAGTGTCACATGATCCTTCAGATATCATTCTAATATGTGGATTGGATGTGCTCAAGAAATATGGCTGTATTTATTTGAATAGAATTACATCAAAAACAGTAATATTATGAAATATTAGTTTCAAATATTTTTAGATATTTTAAAATGTAATTTATTCCTGTCTTCAGTGTCACGTGATAATTCTGAAATCAGTCTAACATATACATTTATGCATAGTATATTTTACAATTTATATATAAAAAAATTACATTTTCAAGATATAATATATACACTTTTTTGGCCATTCATGGATGCCAAACAGAATCTAGAAATCAACAATGGCATTACTATATTAACATACAACAGCAACTTATTTTTCTAAAATGTTTATTAATATTCACATCAGTGATATTTTAGTTTAAATTATGTTGTTTCTGTCATTTTTTGTTAATATGTCTATATATTTTTTATTAATTTTATTTGTATTTTTAGTTAAGTACTTCAACCTAAATTCAATTAAAACTATATTATTATTATTTCAGTTAACATTTATTTAATTTCCAATAATAGAATACAATTTTAGTTTAGTTTTAGTAAATGACAATAACCCCCCGATTTACATTAATCCACTACATCATCCTCTCAGTATTGGTTTCTGGGTAAAATAACATGCAAGTCACTTCAAATCCATCAGGTGGCAGTATTTCTCCATTATATTAATATATTTGTCAAGAACATGTACAGAAAAGTGGTTCAGGCACACAAGATGTTAGGCACCAACCTCTTCTCCCAGGCTACTGTTAATTTCTTCGCTGACTCTCTTGGCCACGCTCATGGCTGCCACTCTGCGGGGCTGTGTACAGCCCACCATGCCATAGCTGGTGTAACCGTCCTCATGAAGATACTGCGTCAGCTGAGTCGTCTTACCACTGCCCGTTTCCCCCACCACAATCACAATATTATTATCCCTACCAGAGAGACACAAAGAAAGCATCAGCATACCGGGTGAGCAGACACATGAGCTCACAAATTTAGTGGCACAGGTGTTTTTAAGCAAGCACATAAGTGAATTGATTTTAGTGTCGGTACCTGATGATGTTGAGCAGCTCCTGGCGAACAGCAAAGATGGGCAGATACTGTCTCTGCTCTAACAGAGTCTTCTTCTTAGCAAACTCACTGCTCGCTTCATTCCTCTCCTTCATGTGGTCAGCAAACTTCTGCTCCGCTCTGAAAAGATGAAAGATAAGAAAGATGTGTTTTCAATTCTGTGCTGATTTTGGGGGAATTAATTCAAACAAGATCAAATGTGCCAAGCAGAGCTGGGAAACTACATGATACCAAAGTACATCAAATATATCTACACTACCATTTCAAAGACTTTTCAAATGATTTTTGAAAGAAGTCTCTTAAAGTATAAGCCATAAAAAATTATTTGATCAGTACAAAATATTGTGAAATATTCCTGTGATCAAAGCTGACTTTTCAGCATCATTACTCCAGTGTCACATGATCCTTCAGAAATCATTCAATTACGCTGATTTGCTGCTCATTCTTGTGGAAATCATGATACATTTATTTTCAGGATTATTTAAAGAATAGAAAGAAAATTTGAAATACAAATGTTTTGTAACGCTATAAATGTCTTTACTGTCACTTATGATAAATGTAATGCATCCTTGAGAAATAAAAGTATTACGTTCTTTCACAAAATCATCTTACTGATCCCAAACCTTTGAACATTAGTGATGACAGTTTGCCATGCATCATGGTATCATACCTAGATCATGACCAAATGTGTCTACAAGAGGGAATGAATCTAAACAGTTGTCTTCTGAGAGATATACTGTCAAATAAGTTTGTAATATTTTAAAATAGATGGAATCAGAAAATGATATACGTGACCCCGGACCACAAAATCAGTCATAAGGGTCAATTTTTCGAAACTACTATTTGAAAAACTAAGGGTGCAGAAAAATCTAAATATTGAGAAAATCGCCTTTAAAGCTGTCCAAATTAAGTTCTAAGCAATGATTATTCCTAATCAAAAATTAAGTTTTGATATATTTACAGTAGGACATTTACAAAATATCTTCATGGAACATGATCTTTACTTAATATCCTAATGATTTTTGGCATAAAAGAAAAATCAATAATCTTGACCCATACAATGCATTTTTGGCTATTGCTACAAATATATCCCAGCGACTTAAGACTGGTTTTGTGGTCCAGGTCACACATATACATATACATACATATACATACACATACACACATATACATACATATACATATACATACACATACACATATACATACATATACATATACATATAAAAGTGACATTATTTAACCTGTAATCCACTTTTCCATCTTCTCCAACAGCTTTTCCATCTGATCCATCCTCGGTTTTCTTGATTCCCATGATGTCACCCAGTTTGGTGCCAGCGAGCTCCCAGTGTTTGTGTTGTGCCTGTCAGGTGAAAGAGCCAAAACATAACAATGATTACATCTACACATCTGCCCTGGAGCGAGAGAAGTGTAAGAGAAATATAAAGACCAGCTGTGTACCTTCTTTCTCTCTTTCTGCTCTCGGTGTCGGCGGACCAGCTGACTGCCCTTGCGGGAGATGATGGCCATGTCTGAGGTCGCGTCTTTCACTGGGATGACCGGCTCGGGCTGGAGTCGCAGGACGAACACAAAAGCATCAATTAAAGACTCACAAGTTTAGTGACTCACAAATTCATGCTTAGAGACGTCCGTACCTGCTTAGTGAAGACAATCCTCCCGTCCAGGAAGGGTGGCACGAGGTTATGGACAAGCAGATGGACTCTGGTTGCATTGTCTTCCTCAAAGTCCTCATCCACCTCCAAACGCTGAACCACTCCACTGGTGAGCATGCGGTTGGTCTCCCAGCGTTCGTTGTCCTGAAGAGAAACACACATGTGAGTAAGTATGACACGTGGTGAGGTTAAGGTGCAGATGGGTGAGGATGTGCATCGGTACCTCGTTGATTTGCCGTTTCTGTGCGGAGATGCGTTTCTGGGTCTGCTTCTGTAGGATCTGCTCCTTCTTCTTCATATATTCCTCTGAACTGGAGGTCAAGGGGTTGTGGAACTCATCATAACCTTCATCCATCATGTACCAGTCTCGATCAGCTTGCTGTTCGGACATAACACAGTGGGTACTCACCATAATAACAAAGTGAACATGAAATGGTGTATATACAGTCAAACCAAAATTCATTCAGACACCTTCAACATTTCTCACAGTTTCTTCACTATAATTTAGAAAATGGTAATAAAATATGACGAAGTCAGAGTTAAACTGTGTCAGAACAAATGAATCTTGATAATGTCAGATATCTTTGATAGAAAGGTATGTAATGAAACAGGTTGAATAGCTGTCCGCTGTTAAATTTAAGTACATGATTAGATAATACCAATCAACCGATTACCAAGCAACACTTAATTCTGTTCAGTCTGAGGTGTACAAAGCTCGCATTTGCAATTAAAGAAAAAACGCTTCAGCAAAACATGGTCAAAGTGTCTGAATAATGTTTGGAATAATCCAACTTTATATAGAATACAAAACAAACAAGCCAAGTAGTTTTTTCTTTGACGTCGAATTCGCTTTTGAGTCTCACACACCTTCAGATCAGGAACATATATCATGAATCCTAAGAACATAAACAGAGCATTGGAAGAGGAAACGACTGCATGAGGTTTAAACACTCACCTTCTGATCTTCCTCCCACTGTTCCTTCTCTTCTTCATTATTAAATGGGATGCCGTCCTCTCTATCCTCCCTCTTATCACCTAAAAACAAGAGTCCATATAAATATAACACTATAGATGCTGCACACTACCGTTCAAAAAGATTCACTTTTCACCAAGACTGCGCTAATTTAATGAAAAATAATCAAAAACTGAAATATCATTACAATTAAATGAACGGATTTCTATTTTATGACATTTTAAAATGGGATTTTTTTCTGTGATGCAAAGCTGAATTTTTAGCATCGTTACTCCAGTCATCAGTGTCACAATATGCTGATTTGTTGCTTAATAAACCTTTATTCTTATGACTAGTTGGAAATATTCAGCCTGGTGTGTGGAAGTGTTATTTTTCTTTAATGAATAGAAAGTAAAAAATGGTCAATTGTCAAAATATAATTTATGAATTAATTGCACCTTTGCTGAAATATTAATATCTGCAAAATATTAATAATAAAAAGCAAATAGACAATAAAACAAACAAAAAAAGTAAAAACAATACATCTAGACTTTGGGAAGTAACTTACTTTTGAATTTTCAATCAATCAATCAATATATACCAAATAAAAACAGTTAAAAATAAAAATATAAATGTTAAAATTGAGTTTAGAAAAAAAAAAATCACATACATAATTACATACTTCTCCACCAAAAGAACTTGTAAGTGGTGTCTTTACCTTTTCCTCGGGACAGGCGTGGAGTGGAGCCAAGGTGCTTCCTGTCACTGGCCCACTCGTTGTACTTATATGATGGGGTTGGTAGAGGAGTTTCTTCTGGATATTGAGGTTTACTTGACCTGAAAAACAAAAGTGACAATGTAACATCTACTAACACAAACCACGTCAGCACAGATAACCGTCAGCATTAATCAGTGAGTCTCTGCTGAAGGGATTCACACCTGTCTCTCCTCTCACTGTCACGGACTGAGCGATGGCTGCGCTCGGAGCGCTCGTTCTCCCGGTTTGAGGGGGCAGGAGACGGGCTCTCCCAGTGAGAGTGGCGTGAGCTGACATATCCACTGTCATCCTCATCCCAGCTGGAGCGTGACGGAGTGGTCAAATCTGTGTGGACACATGAAACACACGTGTTGGTCCTGGAACAGACTACTGCAGCTTTTGAAACACATTTTAGGTTCAGGTTTACTATAGTTAGGATTAGCACTGCTTTCCATTAAAGGAAAAACGTAATTTGGAAAAAAAAAAAATAGAATTGTGATTTTCTTTTCTGATTACAAAATAAAAAAAAGTTTGTTTGCTTGTTTGTAGAGTTGCACAAATTTGGTCAGACGTTTGTAATTATATATTAATATGACCAATATAGAAGTGATTAAAATATTAGTAGTAGTGATAGTATAGTAGTATAAATCAGCTTTTCTCACTCTTTCACTGCATATGATGGAATGTATTTAAGATTATATTAAATTGTATTATTTAATTTATATAGATTATATAATGCAATATAATTATAGTGGTGTTAGGATGAAACAACTTCTTAATGCCATTCTAAGTAAGTGCCATACAAAGTAAGCGCTTTTTGCTTATGTGTGGTTACAATAGTTCCTATATTTGTTTCATAAATGTACCTTTGGGTCTGTTGTGGGGTGATTCGGGGTCATCGCGGCGAGTACCGCGGCTCATGCGGTCGGACCAGCCTTCCCTCTGCGAGCGTTCACTCCTCACGCTGCCATCACCGCGCTCAGAGCGACTGCTGCTGGAGCCACGGCTGCGGCTGCTTTCCTGTTCATCTGCACAAAGCCATAAAACCAAGATCAGAGCCTGACACAGTGAGGTGGGATCTCTCAGGCCGAGATCACCTGACCTACCTCGGTCTCTTCTTCTGTCTCTGTCACGGTAGCGGTCGTGGTCTCTGTTCCTGTCCCTGGATCGGTCTTTGTCTCCGCTCTTGTCTTCTTTGGAGGAAGCATAAACCCCGTGCTCACGTTTGTCCTTCTCCCTCTGTTGATGTTTCTGCTTGAACTCCTCACTAACTCCTCCTGGGTTTGACGGCGTTTCTGATCCAGTGACACGGTACTTCCTGTACAAATATGTAACAAACTCATGACTGTATCCTATTTATTTATTTATTTAATATGTGTCCTTGATACTTAAGATGGGGGGGGGCATTAGGAATATTCTGGATAATAAAATAATGAAAAATCTTATAAATAAATAAATATATTGTAAATATATCAAAATTTAAAATAAAGTACATAATATTATGTATTATTCTATACATAATTTAGCATAATTGATATACTACTATATTTTGTTAATATTGAATTAAATTTAGTTTCTGTATTTACTGTTTTCTTTATAGTTTAAGTTTATAGACGTGTTTTGTCATTTTTTCTTTTTTTTAATACATCTATACTTTTTATAAAGCTTTAGTTGAGCTTTAACTGTATATGTGTTTTTTGTTGTTATACAGAGAAAACTCAAGGATGGAGACATATAATGCAGCTTTTATTTCACTGTATATGATCAAATATATTTAAGATTGATTAACCATGTAAAAATTAACATAATTACAAGGAGACCCAGAGAGCATATTTGTTGTTTCGGTTGTTCCTACATTTTTCAGAAATGTAGAATAAATATTATGATGTCATTGATGAATCGTAATTGTTTGTATGCAGCTTTCACACCCAAAAATGTGTATATACACACTAAGTGAATAAGGCCCACTGTTCTTAAAAATAAAGAAAAAAAACTGATGTCTATGTAACAAATTATCTTTTTTGAAGAACAACCCACCTTTCCTTTTTTTGATTCCCGCTATCATCATCTTCTTGATTTTCATCATCAGACCCCGAATCACTTTTCCCCTCCTCCCAGTCCTTGTAGGACATCACCTTGGATTTCTTGGGTTGATCATCCAGTCCTTCCTTCCCCTCGCGCTCCTTGCGTTTCTGTGCGGCCAGCAGATCGAGGCCCAGGAGCGAGGTGCGTGGAGCGGGTGCTCTGAACACATGCTGTTCTGTTGAAGCGCTCTTCTTCACTATCAGCCCCCCGATCTGAACACTGGGGTCACTCCCTTCCAGTCGATGCAGGGAGGAATCATCCTCCATCTCTGCTGAGGTCTTGACCACAGTACTCCGCTGATGGATTTCCGGTAAAGTCTCTAAAAGAGGACAAAAGTTACTCATTTGGGCCAAAATCACACAGTCTTTATGATCCAAGTAAACACGTGCTGATAAAGCATGACATTAATATGATTACATGATGTGATTAATGATAAATAAACTTGCGCGTTAACTTTAAGGCCCGGTTTCACAAACGAGGCTTAGCTTAAGCCAGGACTAGGCTTTTGTTAAATTAATATATTTAAGCAACTTTTACAAAACTGCCTTAGAAGAAAACATTAAGGTATGCATCTTGACAATGACACTGACATGTTTTAAGATACGTCAGAGGAAGATATTTTCAGTTGAGACGAGCATTTTAGTCTGGGACTAGCTTAAGCCTTGTCTGTGAAACCTGGGGTAAGTGTTAACTTGTAGTTTAATTTAGCCTAAAATGCCCCTAAACTATTTAAGGGGCAAGTTTTGCCACTTGCCACTAAAAAATGTGATTTCTAGTAACGTTACTGCTAGTTCCTGTCACAATATCCTTACATTATATGTACATATTAGTGGTGGGCCGTTATCGGCGTTAACGTGCTGCGTTAACGCGAGACTATCGGCGATAAAAAAAATACGCCGTTAATCTATTCTCAAAGTTGGGTTGAGAGCTGGGTCTATACTACGCCTAGCATTATTTTAGCGCGGATGTATACAGCCGAATGCACTGAGGGGGCGAGAACGAGTCTTCGATAGAGGCTAGCCATACACATGCATACATCCAGTTTTTCATCAACCTCAAATATGGTCTTAAAATATTACAAATGGCCGCTCAATATGATGTTAACCTTTTATCTATAGTACTTTGTTTGCCACGGTACCTTTTCGTATGGTTAAAAACATTACCGTTAACTGAATGATAATACATCAATCTGATGAGAAAACGACCGCTGCCGTTATATACAAACTATGATATATCTACATCTTATTGTTTATAAGAAACAGAGAAGGAAACAGGAGATGTAGCTGATGACTTACTTTTAGTTATTTGGGTAGCACGGCTCAGTGATTTACATTAATCGTTAATTCCAAAATTAATCTAGAACTAGATTAAAAAAATTAATCTCTTACATATACAATATATCATACAGTGTGTTAATGTAAATACACATGCAGTAGTTTTGGTCTTAAAATATTACTTACTGTGGCACTATTCATTCATAAGAGATAATACATCAATCTGAAAAAAACGGGTTTACCTTTCAAACGATATCCTCACTATTCATTCATAAGAAGAAAAAAACCAGTCAGAAGCCAGTATAAGTTCCTCAAATCAATTCTACACGGTATGATAAAACTTCTGTAATGTATGATATAATAAAAATACTCAATGAAATAGCATAGCGGCAAACGTCAACATTGTGTGCTGTAGAGCGCCATTAGTATCCCAGCATTCACAGCCTAGTGACGTCACATCCGAGTCCCGAATGAACCGAGTCACTCTTGTGAATCGGTTGTTTCGAACGATTCAGTTGGGCTAGTTACTCAAAGAATGTCTATGTTTTCTGTTAGCTAAGTTTCACATTCATAAACAAACGTTTACTGCCTCTAAACCTCTATTTTCTTTGTTAAAAGATGATTTTGATAAGTATGTGGAAACTATCCAAAATTCCGCTAATTTGAAAGCTATGAAAACTAGCTCTGTATTATTAATCTTTCGCTTCTTAAGATGTAATTGTATTACCTTGTTTTGTTAACTCTGGCAAGTCTGAGTGTATATTCTGGAATTGAATATGTTTTATTTTATTTTGTCTTTGTGTAATTGTAACTGTACTGTCATAATGTTTGTGATGTTTAATAAAAAACTCAAAGAATGTAATATATTATTCATTACTAGTTACTCCTTTCAAAAATAATATTGTTACTTTATTTATTACTTTCTGGAAACATTAATACTTTTATTAACAATTACTTTTTCTTCACGCACAGACCCTGAGCCGGTTGAAAATCGCTACAAATATGTGACGATTCAAGTCAATTGAAAATTTAAATGAACTGCGATATCCATTTTGTTTTCTGCAATCTTGTTTATTTCTGTCTTATAAAATATGTCATTACTTTTTTGGTGTGAAAAACCACTGCAGACGATTCGGTGCATGAATTAACTGTCTGAATAAATCAAACTGAATCAGAAAAACTTTTTACAAAATCGTTAGACTGATTGACAAAGAAGTATAGCTTACATGCTACTTTTCATTAGCTACCTTTACTGACTACTTTTGTGAAGGGCAACCTGACTGTCATTTAACTGCTTTGTGGGTAAGAGTGGGTAATTATGGGTAACTTAGCAAGCTACAGTTTCAAAGTAGCTTCCTCAATACTGGATTATCCATATATCATCTCCTGCAAAACCATCCTCTAATCATCCTACCTGAGCCCAAGAGTGACGACGACTGAGATTAACCGCAAGACTCTTCCCTCGGGGAACGGTGCATTTGATAGCTCAATAGTTCATAGATAAAGACACACCGCATAGACATGAAAGAGAGTCACATTTCCTCCCAAATGTGAGAGAAAGACCAAGACAAAGAAAAAGAGAGAGGGAAGGGAAGACTCAATGAAAAATAATTTATAATGTGACCATGCAGTAACTGTGTATCTTCCACATAAGATTCTTCTAGAATGTTACTAACAACATATTTCTGCCTCATCATTTGACCAAAATCCACATTGGATCGCAGTCAGAAGTTATTTCTCAATTACTCAATAGTGACATTCAAGTAGAAGTGTTGTATTAATCTTGTCATGTGTAGCTAATTTCTCCGTTACCCATATACGATTATATTTCATTATGTATTTTATCAAATCACATAAGTTTGTAAGAAACTGTTTAATTTTCCAAAAGACTGCTGATCAGAGGAATGTGATGCAAGAGTGAAGTAAACCCACAATTTACAGTGTTAGATCATATATTTGCCTGAAAAAATCAATATAATGCAATATTACTATCTGCTGAATGCAAGCTTTTCCATATCCCAAGCTTTCCAGCAGCACCGGGGACATCTCATGTATGTGTGAGTCGTGAAATTATGAACATAAATCTAGTTATTATTTGATTGTTGGATTTTAAATCAGCAGGGTTGAGGCATCAAAATAACTAACTAAGCTGTTTTATAGATGGCAACTGTAATCTTATTAGTATTTAGTTACAACTACTAGTTACTGCAAAAAGTAATATTATTACAGTAACTAAGTTACTAGTAACTAGTTAATGCCCTAACGGTGGTTGTGATTGAGGTTTTGATTCATATTAGTGACTCGAATTAGTTGAATTTGTCCACCAAAGAGATGTTTACTTACATTTATATTTATTCATTTAGCAGACGCTTTTATCCAAAGTGATTTACTATTGAGGAATACTATAAGTGATACATTTTAAAGAGGCAAACTGTCACAGGAAGTGCTTGTTATAAAACATTTCACACAAGAAGTTGTGCTGCATGCTGTGTCAGGAAGGACCTGATCTTTCTGATGTTGTGAAGTGCAAACCTGCAAGATCGAGAAGTCTTTGCAATGTGGTCTTTGAAGGTCAGCTGATCATCAAAGATTACCCCAAGATTTCTGACTGAACTTGATGGGGTAATTGTAGAAGAACTTAGCTGGGTGGTAAAATCATGCTGTAGAGTTTGAGTTGCAGGGAAGACAAGAAGCTCAGTCTTTGCCAGGTTGAGCTGTAGATGATGTTCTTTCATCCACACCGAGATGTCTGCCAGGCAGCCTGAGATCCGTGCAGCTACCGTTGGATCATCAGGTCGAAATGAGAGATAGAGCTGTGTGTCATCAGCATAGCAATGGAAGGAGAAGCCATGTGTTTGTATGATGGGACCCAGTGATGTAGTGTATGTGGAGAAGAGGAGGGGGTCCAAGAACCGATCCCTGAGGAACCCCGGTGACCAGTTGATGTTCTGTGGATACCTCCCCTCCCCAGGCCACCTTGAAAGACCTGCCAGTGAGATATGATTCAAACCAGCGAAGTGAATTTGATGCACAGTGATGAGAGGGTGGTCAGGAGAATCGGGTGGTTAACTGTGTCAAAAGCAGCAGACAGATCCAGCAGAATGAGAATCGATGATTTAATCAGCTTTCGCAATCCGCAAGGCTTCAGTGACTAACTACTCATTAGTTTATTTGCAAAATGTCACACTTCGGTTTGAGATTTATGAAGCATGATAAAAAAAGTGCTGCTCAGACTTTTGGAAACAATTTCGCGTGATCACTAGCAAATTGGTGAATTATTTTTTTTTATCTGTGTCATTGAATCAACTCGTCCGAAAGAAACGACTCACTTCAATGATTCAGACTGAACCACCTCAAAACATCAAAGTCCCTCACATGAATAGTTTTCAGCATATTTCATTATTTATTTTAATTTCTTTCAATTCTGTTGTGTGCTTTGTGTGAAAGCACAGAACCACACAAATGATTATATGTTATGTCCCAGAGCCACTGGTTTAGTTACTGGCATACTTACGGATAATTCAAGTGAATCGATTGAATCATATGCATTTTTTTTTTTGCGAAGCTGCTTGCAACAATCTTGTAACAACAAATATTGTGCAATAATTAATTCTGCTCAAATCACTTAAAGCACTAAAATGATTTAAATAAAGTACACTTGTTAATTCATACAGAAATAAACAGTAAGAAATGCATTGTCAAATATTGTCCGTACTTTAAACCATCCATAAATGCTTTAGCACTAATACCTAACCGTCTCCCCAATTTTGTCCAAATTCTAAAATACAATATTCAATGAATAATTACACACTAGACAAATATATTTGCATGTTTAAACATTTATTGAAACCTTTAACAAACACACAGAGTCAGTAAATCAGTCGTATTCACGATGACATACCACAAATAATCCTAATCCGACAGATAAATTATACTTTTTAATTAAATATGACATTTATCTTAGCGATAATAAAGGTCTTGAACTGTGATTGTTTTCCTGTTGTTGAACTAAAAGGGCTTTTAGAGACTCCAAGGATCAAGCTTTTCCCCCATTATAATTAAAATATAAATCACATTAACATGTGAACCAATGAAACTTGATAATGTCATCAATATCTATACATATCAAATGCACACAAACATCTGAACATCAATTGTTAGACAAAGCTGAACACATTGACTTATTAAATTATTAATTTGCACATTTCTAGGGGCAGGAATGTTAAATGATTCTGAATATGACACTTAAACAAAACACATGGCAAGAAAAAGGCAAAAAAGCTTTTAGTATTCAATAATGATACATACTAGTTAATATAAAACATATATATGACCATATAACTGCATGATAATGACTCACTCAGTAAAAACTACCTGATTTAAATGCAATATTGTTTGGAAAAGAAAAGCAAGATTTAACAACAGAAGTACACAAACGACGACATTTTGGTTTACTCATACTGTTGAAGTTAAAGGCGACACTTGCATAACGATGATTTATCATGACCTGCCCTTTAAGCTAAAGCCAGCAGAGCTAGACTATACATGCAAGTGCTTGAAAAGCCAAGAACACTTCATTAGAGAAGCATATGCATGATGAATATATGAACATGTACTCCACAAGCTGTACAACAGATCAAAAAAATACATTTAAACATCTCTCAAATGCATTATTACAAAAAGGCTGAATAATGGAGTCGATATCTTGCAGATACAGGTACCACACAATAGAAATCTTTATTGTAAGAAAAAGTGTACAAATAACATTAAAGCACTGTATGACTGTAACTCTATGCTACATTTCAGCAACTGCACATTGTCTGGTGTTGAATGACAACATTCATGCAAAAGTGAACATTTGAAACAATGACATTTTCCAGTTGTCCTTATAGTTTCACCCGAAAACAAAATTCTGCCATCATTTACTCACCCTCTTTCTTCTTCTCCATACAATGGAAGTCAATGGTGACCTAAATTCGGTCATGGTTACCAACATTATTAAAAATAACTTTATTTGTGTTTTTCACAGAAGAAAGAAAGTCGTAGAGGTTTGGAATAACATAAGGGTGAGTAAATGACAGAATATTTTTTTGGGGGGGGGGGCAAAGTATCAAACCATGTTGTATTTAAAATAGCAATTAATTTTTAATAGCACGACTCTTGCTATTCTCTTCTCTTGGAGATGTATCTTTCAACTTCACTTGAATCATTTGGTCAAAATCCTTAGGTAATAAACCCAAAGCAATTCACTGACAAACATAAATGAGCAGCTACGAAGGCTGTGGACATGTGATTCGTCAAAATGATCAGCGAATTCAAATCCATTAGCAAACGCTGGACCAAACCTGAAGGACCTGATCTTTACAACTACACCCTAGATTAGTTTAAAGGAGTCGAAGTCATTTCCAAGTACATTTTAAAAAAGCGTGACAAACTGATAACAGAAAGCGTGACCAAGATAACGCGAATTTTGGAAGAAAAAAACAAAACAATAAATCAGTGGACATGAGCCAATGGGCTTTGGAGCTTTTCCAAAGAGCCAGTTGAGTGGAAAGTAAAGAAGGAGAGGATGAGCAGGAGTTTATCTTGCTGACTCACTCAAACAAGTCAAGGCTTCCAGACAAGAGAAATATCGGTGACAAAGTTTACAGGAGTTCAGGAGGATTTGTGCTCCAACATGTAGTAACGGTACATGACGCCCACGAGTACAGCAGCTATGGAGGGAATTAACCAGGTGGTCCATGACCTGAACAAAAGACAAAAACGTGTCAAAAAAAACCATCCAAACCAAACACGAGTACCGTCGTTTATGCAGAACATAGTCTGAATTCTTACTTGGTGTCTTTGGAAGTTGTAATGTAAACTTCCTAGAACAGAAATGTGATAAAGCGAGCAAACGTTAACAAACTGCAACAACATCTTCATGAATCAGTTACAAAGATCAGTTTGTTTGTTTACCTTTTCTGACACTTTCTTTCTATCATCCTGAAACAGAAAAATAGGTATTATTAAAGTTCAATGACTCCACATACTTGAAGACACAGACTAGATAAGGGACGAATAATCAATATGATTGTACATCCACAGTTTATGCTCTTTTACTGCAGAGAGTAACACATTTCCCTCTAAAAACAAGCACAGTGAACTACTGTAGGAAAAGCACGTGATCCGTAATCCAAAACATGAGAAACCTTCATAATATATTAAGCTTCAACATACTCATAAGCTTTTAATATGATTGAGGTAGGGCTGTCGCGATTCGGCGATTTTAGTCGACTAGTCAATAAAAAACGCAGACTTAATTTGGCTCGCGTCGACTAACCGGCAAAATACTGGAAGTGGTGCATTTCACGGACGAGAATCCATAAAACACATTATTAGACTATTTTTTTAAGGCTGCATGATATATTAAACCCATTTAAAAATCATAATTAAGCATAATTGTGAATTCACAAACACTATGATTTAATTAAATAATTATATGCGATGCAGTTCTAACACAGTACATGCGTGTAGGTTAAGTGCGTGCTTCACACAGCGTCTCCGTTCACAGTAGTTCCAGGAACCGTTATCATTTACATGTGGAGCGTCTCAAACGTTGTGAGTTTGGGTTTATTATAACGTTCATCTGGGAACGCCACGTGCACCATTTCATCATATTTGTAAACTAATCTATAAATCTACCAAATACATCGCGATTCCCAAATAAAAGCTCAAACCCTCACTCTGAGTTTACACGTTTTGATGTCCACATATTAATTTAATTACAGCGGCTATAGCATTTCCGTCCTAAAGAAATGGACAAATATTAAAGATTAAGTGGACATTTGAATTAAATGATGCTTGGTCGATATTAAACGAGGATTAGATCGCGCAGTAATGTGTAAATATAATCATCAGGCCGTCGGCGCCCCCTGCAGGCCTTTGCTGTGATGCGTAATCTACATTAGCTTTATTGTTTATTATATATTATGTATTTTAACAGTTTTGTTCAATAAAACCCTATGATTTCTTGCTTTTGATACTTTATTTGAACTAATTATTATTGCATCATTGCTATTATATATGTATTTTAAGTCATTTTAAAAGCTGTTGTTCACTTACATCTATTTTTATTACCACACAAAAATATATATTATAATTATAGGGCCCGATGAAATCAGTTTTATTTTCAAATTCAGTTTTTTACATTTTAATTTTTCAATACTCCGTTTTAATGGTTAAATACAATTTTATTAAATAAAAAAAGGCTGTCTAATTAATTAAGTTTTACAGTTTTATCTGTACCAAATTCTGTTTCCCATTATTTTCTGGATTCCATTTTAACGGTTCCATTAAATTTTAATAAATCAAAAGCATCTCAAATTAATAGATTTTATAAAAATATATATATATTTTTTTTTAATATTGCACATTTACATTTTTCTCCTAAATAAATTCTGGTAAATACTCCTTTAAAAAGTGTTTTTTTATTATAATTGTATTATTAGACTAGAAGTCGTGGATATGTTGTCATTCTTACACTATAATACTGAACTTTGATTTCATAATTAAGTGATTTGGACTATGAGATGCACTTTCTTCTGTACTTTTGCTTTATGAAATTGCTGTTGCTTTTTTGCACTGTCTGTCCAAGGCTGTTTTTTTTTTTTTGCATTTAATAGCTGTTGTTGTTTTTTTGCACTGTCTGTCCAATTAAATTGGGATTTCATTTGGTTTGATTTTTTTGTAAATTGGGTTTTTTTTTGACTGTCTGTCCAATGTAAATTGCTGTTGTTGTTTTTTTGCACTGTCTGTCCATATGTAAATTGCGGTTACTGTCTGTCCATATTAATCGTTGTTGTTTTTTGCACTGTCTGTCCAATAAATTGTCTGTTGTTTTTTTGCACTGTCTGTCCATAGTAAATTGCTGTTGTTGTTTTTTGCAGTGTCCATATGTAAATTGCTGTTGTTGTTTTTTGCAGCTCTAGTTTGTCTGTTGTTTTTTTGCAGGCATGTTTTCTGTTGTTTTTTTGCTCAGTAAATTGTCGTTTTTTTTTTTTGCATGTCTGTCCAATGTAAATTGTCTTGTTGTTTTTTTTGCATTCGATAAGGTTGTTTTTTTGCATGTCTGTCCATATGTAAATTGTCTTTGTTTTTTTGCATCTAATATTGTCTGTTTTTTTTTTTGCATGTCTGTCCAAATTCTGTTGTTGTTTTTTTTGCACTGTCTGTCCATGAGTCTGTTGTTGTTTTTTTGCATTTCCAATTTGCTGTTGTTTTTTTGCATGTCTGTCCAAAGGTTGTTTTTTTGCACTGTCTGTCCAAAATCTGTTGTTGTTTTTTGCACTGTCTGTCCAAACGTTGTTTTTTTGCACTGTCTGTCCAATATCTGTTGTTTTTTTGCACTGTCTGTCCAAACTTTTTTTTTTTTGCACTGTCTGTCCATTTGCTGTTGTTGTTTTTTTTGCACTGTCTGTCCATATGTAAATTGCTGTTTGGTCTGTCCAGGTCTGTTGTTTTTTTGCACTGTCTGTCCAATGTAAATTGTCACTGGTCCATATGTAAATTGCTGTTGTTGTTTTTTTTGCACTGTCTGTCCAGATGTCTGTTGTTGTTTTTTTGCAGTCTGTCCAATTACTTTTTTTTTTGCACTTCTGTCCATAAAATTGTCTGTTGTTTTTTTGCACTCTGTCCAATAAATTGTCTGTTGTTTTTTTGCATTTGTCCATATGTAAATTGTCTTTTTTTTCTGCACTGTCTGGAATCAGATTTCACTCACCAAGACTTGTGCTGTGGTGATCAAAGTGATTTGATTTGAACAATGATTTGGACAATTATCAAAATAATTGGGATTTCTTTGGTTTGAGTTGGTTAGATTAATCGAAATAAAAATAGTCGTTAGTGGCTAGACTGTTTTCCTCAGATAACTTACATTCGAATATATAATTATCTAATATTAGATGACTAAAAGGCACAAAATCACAAAAACAAACTTCAATTTGTAATGGGCAAGATACTTTTTTTTTAATACCCAAAAATAAAATTTGTAGGAACATCAATCAATTATCAAAATAATTGTTCTTAAGATGATTAGATGACTTCACAAAAATGTAATGTACTAGGAACATGTTCTTAAGCTTTCTTGGCTAATCTTTAAACATTAAAAGTTTAAAGCTTTAAAAAAACAAAGCGCTACCAGATGAAGTTCCCCGATGAAATACTGCTGGAGCATCTCTCTGGCATCTGTGGAATGACCCACATCCTCAAAGCTTTCGGTGGCATCTGTGCCCGCTTGCTCCAGCAGAACCTCTTCACCTCCTGGATGCTGTCAAAGACAAGACAAGGTTTATATCCCGTGGACACCAGCACTCTTTAATGATACATCTGATGACATATGTTGCACAACATTCAAGCTCTAATCTCACTTTACAATGTCCAAGGTTATGTTACACAATGGTAAGAAAGTTTGGCACTCTGGTAACGAACATCAAGATTTCTGTGTAAGCCTTTCATACAAAACATGTTAATGCAAGGGTTAGGATTCAAGAACCGGTTCTTCTAGCATATTAGTGCCCAGTCTACCCACGCATTTTCAGTTCCTGAAGTGTGTGTTTTTTTTTTTCATAATTATTTTTCCATAGGTGTTTTTTTTAATACATCAAAATTCGAAACTTATAAGCCACGAACCAAATTGCTTAGAAGTAAAACAGAATATCATAACTTTTGATTAGAAAAACATATAAACAAATCCCAAAAAGTATTGAGATTGACTATGAATATGAAAGTGATGCAGAAATATAGTGATGCAAAGATGTCGATTATACACAAATATATTTAATGTTTACTGCAAAATACGCATAGCCTATATTCATCTCTTTTGTCGTTCACAGTGCTTCATAGAAGCGGGTGGTTCTTCAGGTGCAACTTGCTTGTCACTGTTCTTTGATTGCTGGAGATTTGAGATTTAATGTATTTTGTTACTAGTCTGGTTTGCACCGGTTCTGGGTTTTAGGCACCATGAAAGTGGTTTGGCTCTTAGCGGTGTATCTGCTCCCAGGCAGGTTATGTTTTGGTTTAGAAATCTCAAACTAAAATGTGAAGCTTTTGAAAGTTCAGCTTCAAGCAAATAAACATATCTCTGACAAAATAATGTTAACTCCCCCAGTTTCACTTGCTCCAAAATAAAGGGCACTATACAGTAAAACATTTGAAAGATTAAATAGTCTGGCTTTTAGTGATAATGATTTATAATAAATTACTTGATATAATTATTATATGCTTAATCTATTACACTAGCTATTTAATCTTAAGAATTATTACTAAGCTTTTATTTGAAAAGAATACATGTACAGATAATAGGCAATATTAATTAGCTTTCGAATCGATAAAGCATTAAACATAACTACTACATATATCAACTGTATAAACTAACTTCACACAATCGTCACTTGCACTGATATGGCAAGATGTTTTCTTTAAGATGTCCTCCTTTATGGACAGCTCTTTTCATCTTGCTGTGTAAATGGGTTTAAGTCTTCATATTTTTCCATTTTTTAAACTTTGGCAGTGAATTGTATTTACGGTCTTGTGAGAAGTGAAACACAGTTTCAAGGCATGTGATTGGCTGTTCATTAATGACGTCAGTTTCATATGGACGTGCTTCATAAGCTCAGGATCAAAGCCTGGGCTGACAGATAAAGTTATTTATGAGCATCGTGATGGCTTCAGCAAAAGTTGATATATCTATTAACAACCTCATCGCTCTTTAACAGGTTATACATTGTGAAAAACATATATATTTCTCCTGCTGCACTCAATTCAGAACTGAATCAATCGTTTGGTTACATAAACAGTTCAAATATTACATTGTAATAAAATACTCTTTTGGTGAATCAAAATAAAGTGCGAGCACTGGGTCACAAATTAAAACCTAGTCCAACTCGAAGGACCGGTTTACTGTTTTGTTGTACTTTAAAGCTAGTAACTGGTAGTTCATATTCATATGGCAACATTATGCATTTTTATTGTAATGTGAAGTATTTAATAAATAATGTATTATTTAAACTAATTTAGTGTTATCTATTTTTGTTAAGTATAATTTAATATAGTTAGCAGCTGTCTGAACTGCATTTATTCCACCTCTAAAAGTGCCTCTATTTTTTCTACAAATATTAATTTCACAAAAAAACTCAATCACGCAAATCCTTCTGATTCGTGAAACCCCTTGATTCACAAGAAAGAGTCGATTCCCGAATTGTTCGGTTACACACGCGAGCGGTAACAACATTGTAGTTACATCATTTAAAAATGAAAACGAAATGTAGGTTGAATCAAACTTAATAACATGAATCAGGATTTGAAGGGCAATAAAAGTCTCACCACATAGCTGGAATCGTTCGTTTCAAAATGACAGCTCAACATGATCAGGGCTGCATTTCCCAATAACTGTCTCTTAGCGCACTACGAAGACGCTAAAGATACACCTGTGTTCCCCGAACGATACCTTAAGATGTTGCTTAAAGGGATAGTTCACCCAAAAATAATGACACCATTGACTTCTATAGTTGGACAAAAAAAAATACTATTGAAGTCAATGATGCCCCAGAACTGCTCTGTTTCCCACATTCTTCAAAATATCTTCCTTTGTGTTCGGCAGGACAGACACATTCATACAGGTTTGGAACTACTCGAGGGTGAGTAAATGACAGAAATAAACGTCGAATAAATAAACGTAGAGTCTTTACAGATTCGAAAGATGTATTAGGCTACTTTTATCTGTATGACCAAAAAATTCGGAGATTTTAAGAGCAAGTGAGCACACCGGCGCCTGTCCTGCATTAGCAATACATCATATTGATAGGCCATGTAAAGAGACATGTGGGACCCTAGAAAGAGGGGTCTATCATTTGCCATCTTAGGCATTCACCTGAATAGCCTGTGCAAAGACAGTAGCAATTCATCTTTAGTCAAATGAGATTTTGGCCAAATGTATTTTACACTTTGTAACCTGTTGATGAAAACGTAATGTGATGCCACCATTTTAATGACGGAAGAAATGCACATTTGCACACATTTGCTGGCCAAAACCCCCGTAACTGCATTTGACTGATCCTCGTCACCTATATTTCTTCTTTGATTTATGATTGCGGATACACTTAGTTAACATTTAATCACATTATATGGTTGTATGGTTAATGTTTACCCTGTTAATATGCGTGTATTAGCTAGCTAATTTTTAATCTAGCTCATCTTCATTTGTATAAATGAAGTAAAACATGGCTTTACTACAGTAATGTTGTAGTAACTAAAAAAGCAAGAACATTACAGAATCAGATCACTGTGAAATCTTTATATTTTATGATGAACTGTACTTTTCACAATATTTTATTAGTTTTTTCACTGCTGGCTTATTTTAGGAAAAGTGTAGTGAATAAGATATCTTCAAAAGACCAACAAGCCTAGTCCTCCACAGTATCAAGATTTCCAGATATGTGGATACATGTTGGATATGCTATAGTTTCATATAATCTCCTATTTTGACTGGAATTGTGTTAGACATTTAAGTGATATTTCAAAAGTTAGGCAAAAATATTTGACTCATTGCTTTACCTTTCCCTCTTCTCAATGACATACATAAACATGTTAACCAAATAATGCAAATTAGCTTATAAAACCAAACAGAATAGCTTAAAAAAACTTTTTCTTCAAACATATTTTTATTGAACTTTGTGTAGAGAGGGACATCCCGGTGGATCACAGTCATAAACATATTCAAGCACATGGCTCACAGAAGCTGTAATTAGGTTTAAAGAAGCCATGAAACCTTGTATATTATCTAAATTACTGTTATGATTGTTATTAATAGGAAATCAATCTAAAGCTTTTGAGACTATTATTTTGTGTTTTTTAACTTGTCATTAAGATGTGACCAATTAAAAAAAAAAAGTTTGTCTGTGCATGTGCACGGCCCTGGTATCATTACTATTCCCGGTCCCGCCCACTCCCGCTGACATTTGACACTCAACTCTACCTCTCATTACATCCTGATGATCTGACGATTGATAGCTCGCATCTCAGCATGTCTAGCAGACATTTTTTGCTGGATGAAGGACCATCACCTTCAACTCAACCTAGCAAAGACAGAACTGCTTGTGGTTTCAGCAAACCCATCGTTTCATCACCATTTCACCTTCCAATTAGGCTCATCAACCATAACTCCTTCAAAAACAGCCAGAAACCTTGGAGTTGTGATTGATGATAAGCTGAATTTCACAGACCACATTACTAAAACTGCCCGGTCCTGTAGATTTGCATTATATAATATTAAGAAGATCAGGCCCTTTCTCTGGGAACATGCAACACAACTCCTTGTTCAGGCTCTTGTTCTGTCCAGACTTGACTATTGCGATGCTCTCTTGGCAGGTCTTCCAGCCAGTTCCATCAAACCTCTACAATTAATCCAAAACGCTGCTGCAAGATTAATCTTTAATGAGCCGAAAAGAACGCATGTCACACCTCTGTTCATCAATTTGCACTGGCTACCAATAGCTGCTCGCATTAAATTCAAGGCATTAATGTTTGCCTACAGAACCACCTCTTTCTCTGCACCCCTTTACCTAAATTCATTACTTCAGACGTATATGCCCTCTAGAGTTTTACTGTACCATCCCAAAGAGGCACAAAATCACTTTCACAGACTTTTTCATTAACTGTTCCCATCTGGTGGAATGACCTGCCAAACTCAATCCCAGCAGCTGAATCCTTACCATCTTCAAGAAACGGCTAAAAACACATCTCTTCCATCTTTATTTGACCCTCTAACTCTAGCTCTCTCTATTCTAATTATATTTGATCCCTAAACCAGTGGCGGCTGCTGATCTTTTAAAGAGAGGAAGCTCTTTTCGGCCTAAATCATAAAAATTGTCATTTATTTATATGTAAATTCTGCTCTTCCTTTTCAAGAAAATTCTGTAATTTACCAACTAGGCGTTTTTCCAGTGATTGACTGTCCTCTCAATGGCCAATAGGCTTTAAACGGCCTTGGCCCATTGTGTTACGGGTGTAACTTGAGCCGCTTTAAACAAAAGCTCCTTTCTAACCTGCTGTGCAGTTTGCTACTGGCTACACATTTTAATGACAAACGATCTAATATATATATATATATATATATATATATATATATATATTTAACTAACGGGAGGAAATGTGGGAATTATGTTAAACAAACAATTGTGGTGTGAAATTGTGTGAAATATACATATTGCAGCAGTTTGTCTTTCGATACACATCAAAATCCGCGATAAGTTGGAAATGGAGACACAGAGTGCTATAATCTGAAGACCACGCCCACGCCCACACCAACCGTTTTCTTGCGAGAAGCTGCCGCCTCCTTGTCAAAACAAAAAAAAAAAAAAATGTCTAACATATGTGACTGTGTAAGCAAACAAGCTAAAAAAAAAACAATAAATTTTTTATAAGTTTCGACCCCAAAAAACGAGCGTATATTTAAAAAGAGATACATACTAGTTCCGGGCCAGCCCACTTCTAAACCTGAGCGTCCTGGGCGGGACATAATCGCAGCATACCAATGCGTTTGTTTCTAGCACTGAAAAAAACTGTTCAAAGCAGCAGGAATGGACTGGGCTTCAACAGTAATGCACTGCACGGGAATTGAGAAGGAAATCATGCCGACCTTGCTGATTCTGAACGAAATTGTTTTCTTCGAGATGAACGTGTTTAACGCATTTTTAGTTAAAATTTAACATAATAGATTATTTGCTTCTTTTTTGATAATTATAGTCCTCATTTGTCGCGGCTGAAGTCTTTTTATTTAAAAAAAACACACATTTGACCCTTTCAATTGCATATTTATTCTCTAACTGATTTTCTTGTAAAACTAACACTAAGTTAAATTGTTCTATATTTTACATACTAGTCTAAACCTTCCTACGTGTACTGCGTTAGGCTAACCAGGACTGAATGGCTATGTTGCTCTTTTGTTGGTTTTGATTGCTTCTATAATGTCCTCATTTGTAAGTCGTTTTGGATAAAAGCGTCTGCTAAATGACTAAATAAATAAAATAAAAAATGTATTCCTGTCCCAATCACATGATTCGTGGCTATTTTGTTTCCCATCCCGCGGGATTCCCGAAAAAATGTCAGCCTTTAGTCCAGACCAACCTTACGAAAGAATGACTTACATATTATATTATTACGAAATATAACGTTACTTAACTACGTTTCCGGAAACGGTACAACTTAAGAATGACGTAACTTAGCGTTAAGAAGGTTTCTACATTTGTATAATTGTCTCATACATTTTTCTTTCTTTTTTAATTATTATTTTTAATAAATTTATTTATTTCTGTATGTTCTCATATTGTAGTCTGTTTAATATTTTTCTATACAATATGTTGGAATGACTGCTGTCATGTTAATTGGCTGTAATTTAATAAAAACAAAAATTCCCGCAGCCCAGGCTAGCAGAGCAGCTAACGTTACGTGGCTAATACCCAACCATACAATGCCTGTGTCCCATGTTTTGATACAAAATATTTCCGTAGAGAGTTAACGTTAGTTTTGTTTCATCCTTCACAAAATGTGTGGTTTACTAGTGAGAGTTAACGTTAGTATTTCATCCTTCAGTTGTGGTTTATGCTAACTCAGTATGTTATGCTAACTCACTAATCAGGCCACAGAAACTTTGATGATCCTGTCAGCAGCTTGTGTATCGAGTCTAGACACTTTCCAACTACAAATTAATAAGAGTAGCCCGTATTTAAGAGATATAAACAACAGAAAAAGTGAGTTGGTGCTGTGTGGTTAAACGGTTGTGACGTGGAGGACATGATGAAACTCCGACCCTCTTACCTCCTCCATGAAACGTGTGATATCGTAAATGTTATCGTGGATGACGAGCCATGTGTCTTTGCTCATGTTATGGGTTTGAACCTCTTCGCGTGTGTAATATTTCACGCCGCTGTCCTCCTCCGGCGCGCGTGTGTTTTCATCCTGCACGTCCTGGTTCTCTCTGTTCACTGAGCTCTCGGTATCTTCCCCCATGTTCACGCGGTTTCTGTCGCTTCTCTGCTGGAGCTCGGTGGAAACCAGTGCTTGGGGTTTACCTGTTATCTTTTAGCTCGAAGCTGTTTTTAATACACCTAACCTGTCCTGTCCGGTTCAGTTCTTGTCCAGTCGGCACACCATTTCACCACCAGTCACGAGAAATGATCCAATCCATTCACTCGAACCGAACCAGCCAATCAGCGCCCAGTTCACTCGGCACACGGCCAGTGACGGGACCACCATCAGCCAATCAGAATCGAGAGCAGATCATCACGAGACTGCCAAACGTCACACGCATGTTACGCGCACGTTGGTCTCACGCTCACGTTACACAACCCCAAAACATGAAAAGTCCTAAATACCTTTTTGTTTGCGCGTGTATATTATTTTGTGATTGGATTAATGTATTTATCGTTATTTTGTGATTGGATGCAGCACAGATATATAAATATGTTTTAATCAAGGGTTTATATGGTTTTACCATCAATGGTTGTGTCCTAATACCTTTCATAATATTGGATATTAACGTCTTTTTTTCAAAAGCTACTCAAAATAATCATATTTTGCCTTAACTTGTTTGTATGTTTTTGGATTATTTATTTTTTGACATAGAAGACAATGTGTGACCCTCTCTGTAAAAAACAGGCTAAAGTAAAAAAATCTAATTCTGAGATAACGAGCATCGAAGTTTGATTACAAGCATTAATTTCATTATGATTTCAATCTTTGACAATGGCCTTACTCAGTCAATATTAAAGATACCAATAATTATTTTCACAGAATGTTTTTTTTTTAATATGTAGGATGATTTTCAAACAGTAGCTGGGTTTTCACAGAGAGGGTCCCATTTTTTGCCTCTAAATAGACACTTACAATGCAATTGATGATAAATACATCAATCCAATCACAAAATAATGATAAATACAATATGTCATAAAGTCACAATAAGCTGTAAAAAATGTGTACTTTGAAAGACAATTTTGAATGAAATGTTTTATTCTTGAAAATGTAATTGAGTGCAAATATTCAAGTCTCAAGACATATTCAAGTAGCCTAGCTTTAATAGGCCTACCCCAAAATAATACTTGGGTGAAATGAAGTTTAATGATTCTATAGGCTAATATTTATACACTCCTGTCTATTAAAAAAGTGTTTTTATATATATAAAAAGGTTTCAGGTTTGCATTCTCAGACAAAATAAATTTACACCACTTTTTTCCCCGAGTTGTTTCTCTGAATTTAGTTTGCCAAAAGCAAGCATTTGGGTGTTTAGAAACTGCATTTGTGTAGATACGAGTAATTTTCTCTGTTAATTCTCATTTGTCTCTTCCCTGAATGAGTTTGCTAATGACTTTTGCTGATTTTGTCATTCCAAGCAACGTTTCCTCATTTGCATATCTAATCAGGGATGGGTGCCATGTGTGCTCCACTGATATCTGTTTAGGGAAAACCGAGGACTCGTATTTGGTCTCAGCTGTGAAATGGCTCATTAGTAACCCCATGTAGTCCACGCTGAGCCTGTGCGCTTTCATTTTTACAAACTGGAATCTGCACATTATGATGTTGTATTAATAACAGGGGAGAAAACAATGAGATAATATGATAAATCTAGCATAGACATCAGTATCATAAGAGGCTGTCTTTGAAAATCCAAGTTTATTTATTTATTTATTTATTTCATTTTTCTATTTCAGATGTTTGAATCTGTAAAAATCAGATGATTTTATTTTCATTTAAATGATTTAAACTGTAAAAAGATTTGATGCCACACTTCAAATTTATAAAATGGCTGATATATGTAAAATATTGTTTTATCTTTTAATTTAATTAAAGTAAACTTAAACAAACAGATTGTGCCAAAGTAGGTTGAACAATGCAAAAGATGGTCGTTGGAGTGCACTGCTGAAACTTTTATACGTTAAGTCTTTGAGTTGTAAGTGTCCAATACTGTTACATGTGACTGGATCATAAACGGCTGGCAGACCTCTTTTTATACCATATGGGTAAAATATTAAGAGTAGGCTACTATAGTAAACTATGTAATGTATCCTTTCTTTTGTGTATGACGTTAAAATCCATTCCACTGATTCATGAATGAAACGTGCTGCTCGGACACTCAGTGTGTGACCGGTTGAGTCCACTATGGCTTTGTTTGGAAACATTTTTGTTGGCAGGGCAGAACTGGTAACTAAAGATGGTGTGAATATCATTAACTTGTTCAGTCAACTGTTATTATAATTGTGCAGCAGATGATCAGCAGTTGTGTGATGAGGCCCGTCTGAAGGTGCATGCAAAATATGCATCCAGGAGTCAGTGCTCAAAGTTGATTTATGAAAAATTGCATTGTCCTTTCTTTGTGTTTGTGCACTATATATTAAGAATAAACACTATTAAAATATGCATTTTTACATTTTATTTGTACTCAGTTTATGGAGACCCACATTCAAGGGAGGATCCGATTCCTTGCTACACTGGAAAAAATACCTTCAGGCCTTTATGCTTTTATCAGATCTAGTTTCACACGATTTACATGAACTAAAACCGTGTCGATTTGTTTTTGTAATGGTCACATGCACCACAAGTAACTCCTTCAATAGCTTATTTCCTCCTTCCAAACTGTCAGTATTTGCACGTTGTGACTTCCTTTCGGTTGGTTTGTTTTTGAACAGGGCAGTGAATGGTTTGGTTTTTCTCCAGCGTGCAGTCTTTTGTGTTTCGTTTCTTTCTCCCTCACAGAGAGATAAGTGAACAATGACTCTTCACGGTGTGAACACTTGTAAGGTCTGGCTTCAGGATTTGGATGTGATGGATGTCTCACTCAAATGTGAAGAGTGAAGGATGCTGTTGTTATTGTGAGTGATTCATCTGTGCATCTTGTTCCAAGAGAGAGTGCTGTTTGTGTTAATCTTCAGTGTGCTTTGACTTGTAGCGGTGATTTGCAGCTGACGTTAACCTGCCCCTCTTGTTTATTTCTTCTCCCACCATCTTTTATTTAATCACTTTTCACAGTCCAGGGGATCCCTATTAACATATTTATATATTAACAGAGTTGGACAAAGTACACAACTATTACTTGAGTGAAAGTATACTACCAGTCAAACATTACTCCATTACAAGTGAATGTAGTAAAGACATATTTGAAGTACTTGCTTTTAAAAGTGTTTTTTTAAGGTGCAATACATAATGCATTTGAAGCAACGTACAATACAGTATGCCTACTGAATGCATTGTAGTATCATTGAAATAAAGAGCTTTTCGAATGTTACAAATCTATAAAAATGAAACCAGTGTGTTAACCAAAATAATGAATAAATAGCACACACACACAAGCAGCATGGTAGTGATCTCACAGCTCTGGCAGCTTTACATGCAGTCATTCATCTACATTTGAACCGAGTGGACAGTGAACTTGCTGTAAATACAGACTGATAAGAAAAAAATACAAATCAAACCAGCTTTAAAACCCAGCAACTCAGCCGTAGCTGTATAACTTTACAACAGAAACACTGCTTTAACAAAAATGCAAAACCACAATATTTTTTTGACTTGATAAAGAAAATGTACATTATTAAGGATGTGTGTGTTTAATATATACCACAATATTAACTTCTTGTCATTGCATTGTTGCAAATAAATATTACATCTGCATCTGGTCAATGTTCAAAAAATGCAGTGAAATCACTTCATAGAGCCCTACAAGAGTGATCACTGATACACGGTATGAAAAGTCACGTTTTCAGAGAAGAAAAAATCACCCACAGACTCTCAAAGCTTCATAGAAATGACTTTCTACTCCGAGGACCTTGATAAAATGTAGTGGAGTGAAAAGTATGATATTTGTCTTTCAAATGTAGTGAAGTACAGATACTCAAAAAGTGTACAATAATCAAGTAAATGTACTTCTTTACTGTCCCCCTCTGTATATTAATGTTTCACTCTGAAGGGACACTACAGTGCATCTCTATGGTCCCAAAGTATTCGTTTTTCTTCCCTAAAGTGCCACAGAAGCACCATTCGTGTTTTTTCTAACCTTTTAGTGAGTAGTTAAAATAGTTTTTCTTAGTGGGATTTTTTATATAAAAAAAAACTTTTCACAAACCCCCAAATAACATTTGGTAAACGTTAAAATGAAATGTACTTTATTCACATATGGGTCCTTCAAGAGGCAAGAGAAGAGCCAGAAGACTGGTTGTGATGTTATATAATTGCTTAAAATCTGTGTTTAAAAATATAATGTTCGAAACTAAATCTAAATATGTTCAAAACTGACGTGTTTCCAATCAACTTTGCATTCAGCTATAGTGTATGTAGAGTGCTCTTGCCAAACAATCATTGCTCACCTTATACAACATTTGAACAATAGTACATTGTGTGTGCATGTTTACTACAAATGATATGCTTGAGACCTTGAACAAAGACTGATGTAAAACCTTATCAAAGGGACTTACATCATGTCCTAACCAAGCACAATGCAATAAACTGACAAGCTCTTTCAGTGCAGGAGGTTTTGTCTGTTGCTTTGAATGTATGTGGATGGATTCTAAATCATACGGGCTAGTCCCTGTTCTATAGATGCATATTAAATATCAAATGATATTATGATTGGCGGTAATCGGGATGCGTCATGCAGCATGTTTTGCTGGTAGCATGGATGGACTTGTCATTGCACCTCCTTAGGCCTTGCCCAATTGTACATTTGGAGAAATACATTCACAGAGAACAGATTCAGAGGTTTGTACAAAAGATGTCTTCTCGTGGTGTTTCCATTGCTTTAACATCTACAGTTTTAAAACTGGCCACAAGATGGCAGTAAATGCATTCAGATAGGGCTGCGTGTAGCGCTAGGGCAATGATCCACAACAATAGTTATACAATAATATCCCATATCAAATAACATATAATACAAATATATAGATTATGCATTTTTACATTATGCATTGTTCATTTGACATGAGGACAAACATGCACACCCCAGTCTGCTCGGACAAACGTGAATTTGACAGATCTACCTGAATCTGAGCTCAAACATTCATTGAATATTATAAGTTTTTTCATTACAATTTATCAGAATAACAATTTGAGAGAAAACCTGAACTGAAAACCATGTTTGGTTTGTCCCTATTTTGCTTTAATGACAGCAGCACTCGAGCTGCAAGAACACCACATGTTTGTGTCAGACCTGATGATCAAGTTCTAAAAATCATAAATTAATATTGTTCCAAAATATTTTATGGGCTGACGATATGCATTAATTTCCATGACTTTTTCAGGTTAAAAAATTACACATATACAATTCCCTCGTGTAGTACATCCAGATTGTTCAAGATAAATAAAACTGGCAGTTTTTAAAGGAATAAATTATAATAAGGAATATGATTTCAGCTTGCATATTGATTTTGATGCATTTTAGCATATTTTAAATCTTATTTTGTCTTATTTCATTCTGCGTCCCTCTTGGAAGTCACCCCCCCTCCCAGCTTCTTGACTGAGAACCAGAGACGTATTGTTATAACTTCAAAATGTATTTATCTTTGGTTGTTTATTTTCAATGTGGATTCAGACATTTGGACTCTGTTTTTCACCTCTAAGCTTGAATCAGCTATCTAAAGTCATTGGTTTTATTAGTCTAAACACACATTGCCTCTGTGTGCTTTATGTCACTGCTTCATTTCCCACAACACACAAAAGATTTCCCTTCAATCCAGTAAATATTTGCATGCTTTTCCCTGGCAGAAGGACGGCGGACCTTGTAACGGCTCTGTCCTCTCAAGCACTGTTTGTGAAACCTAATGGTACGTGCATAACTTGCAGAATGTTAGATGCAGACAAAAACAACTACGATGGAGACAAACTGGCCAAGAGAGCAATGAACAGATGAAAGCAGGACCTGGTCATCAATGACTCTGTTTATTTCCGTCCAAGCAAGGAAATGAGCGATTGGGATCTCAGATTAGTGGCACTAAACAGCTGGGAATGTTTACACAGGAAATTAGATAGTGATTTTCACTTTCTGTCCCCACTCTGCCATATGTAGGGATGCATTATGATAATTCTGAGGATGAATTCAATGCCTCTATGAATTTTAGCAAGACGCTCATGCATAAAAATCCATTCTGTTATGATGCAGATGCAGTTTCATGTTTATTAGTGTGCTATCTCATATTAAAAACCCATGTTTCTTTTTCCAAATGAGACAATAAGATATTGTACACACACCCTGCGTCATGTCCATCGGGTCCGGTCTTTCCTGCTTTATCCTCTCTTATTATACCACCATCTGTGCCTCGAAGTCAATAGCAGCAGACTGTGCACAGATAAGATGTGAGAGGTTTACAGGTTTTATTGAATGCTGTACAAACTGGGAGATCTCATCCTGAAATGTGGCATGACACTTCAGGAGACTCGATATGTCACCACAGCAACGGATCATCGTCTACACCGCCTGACGGGTCAGAGAACATCATATGAACACAGGCCTGACAAAAACACCCAAGGTCAAAGCTCACTGCAGAGGCGTGACAGCATTGATAATTAAATCCACCCACGGTCTTTAATATACCAGAGCTTAGAACATCTTTTGTATGTGGTTAGAGTAGGGTTTTTAGACTATTAAGGTTTTGTTCGTTCTGCTGTGATGAAATATGCTATTGAATCTGACAGAGCTGAATGATGGAGATACAAGAATAAAAAAAACCTTGTGAAATTCTCCATTGGTTAGAAGGTGACACAAAAGTTAAAACAGCATTACATGTTGTTAATAGGAGCCTGAAATCATTTCAGTCTTTAAAGGGGTAGTTTGTTGAACATAAAAGAAGACATTTTTTAAGAAGTGTTGTTGGTCTCCACTGACTTGGAAAAAAAATACTAATGGAAGTCAATGGGGATCAGAAACTGTTTGGCCATTAACAAAAAAATACTATGGAAGTCAATGGGATCAGAAACTGTTTGGCCATTAACAAAAAAATACTATGGAAGTCAATGGGATCAGAAACTGTTTGGCCATTAACAAAAAAATACTATGGAAGTCAATGGGATCAGAAACTGTTTTGGCCATTAACAAAAAAATACTGTGGAAGTCAGTGGGATCGGAAACTGCTTGATCATTAACAAAAAATACTATGGAAGTCAATGGGAAGCTCAGAAACTGTTTCGGCCTATTAATCATAAAAAATACTATGGAAGTCAATGGGATCAGAAACTGTTTGGCTATTAACAAAAAAATACTATGGGAGTAAATGGGATCAGAAACTGTTTGGCCATAAACAAAAAAATACTATGGGAGTCAATGGGATCAGAAACTGTTTGGCTATTAACAAAAAAATGCTCTGTAAGTCAATGGGGATCAGAAACTGTTTGGCCATTAACCAAAAAATACTATGGAAATCAATGGGATCAGAAACTTTTCCAGTGGTCATTAACAAAAAAATACTATGGACCAGTGTCCTCTCAATGGCCAGATCAGAAACTGCTTTGGCTGCATTAACAAAAAAATACTATGGAAGTCAATGGGATCAGAAACTGTTTGGCCCATTACAAAAAAATACTATGGAAGTCAATGTAGGATCAGAAACTGTTTGAGCCGCTTAACAAAAAAATACTATGGAAGTCAATGGGATCAGAAGCTGTTTGGCCTTTAACAAAAAATACTACCTGCAATGTGGATCAGAAACTGTTGCTAGCTGGCTAGTTCAGACTATATGGAAGTCAATGGGATCAGAAACTGTTTGGCTATTAACAAAAAAATACTATGGAAGTCTAATGGGATCAGAAACTGTTTGGCTATTAACAAAAAAATACTATGGAAGTCAATGGGAATCAGAAACTGTTTGGCCATTAACAAAAAAATACTATGGAAGTCAATGGGATCAGAAACTGTTTGGCTATTAACAAAAAAATACTATGGAAGTCAATGGGAATTATGTTAAACTGTTTGGCCATTAACAAAAAAATACTATGGAAGTCAATGTGGTGATCAGAAATTGTGTTGCCATTAACAAAAAAATACGATGGAAGGTCAATGGGATCAGAAACAGTTTGTCCATTTCGACTACACATGCAAAATCCTATGGAAGTCGAATGGGATCTGAAACTGTTTGGCCATTAACAAAAAAATACTATGGAAGACAATGGGGATCAGAAACTGTTTGGCCATTAACAAAAACATACTATGGAAGTCATATGGGATCTGAAGACCACGTTTGGCCATTAACACACCAACATACTATGGAAGTCAATGGGATCAGAAACTGTTTGGCCATTGCGAACAAAAAAATACTATGGAAGTCAATGGGATCAGAAACTGTTTGGCCATTAACAAAAAAATACTATGGAAGTCAATGGGATCAGAAACTGTTTGGCCATTTATAACAAAAAAATACTATGGAAGTCAATGGGATCAGAAACTGTTTGGCCATTAACTAAAAGCTGAATACTATGTGAAGTCAATGGGATCAGAAACTGTTTGGCCATTAGCAAAAACATACTATGGAAGTCAATGGGATCAGAAACTGTTTGGCCATTAACAAAAAAATACTATGGAAGTCAATGGGATCAGAAACTGTTTGGCCATTAACAAAAAAATACTATGGAAGTCAATGGGATCAGAAACTGTTTGGCCATTAACAAAAACCGAGCGTTTTAGGACATAAAAGTGGATTAAAAAGAGATGACAGACCCTCCAATCATCACGCAGACGCTCAATGGAGTCAATGGGCCAGCCCACTCCTCCATGGAAGTCAATGGGATCCCAGAGAACTGTTTGGCTGAGCGTCAAAAAAAATACGTGGGCGGGACATAATCGCAGCATTAACAAAAAAATACTATGGAAGTCAATGGGGTCAGAAACCGTCTTGTTTGGCCATGAAGCAAAAAAATACTATGGAAGTCAATGGGATCAAAAACTGTTTAAAGCAGCCATTAACAAAAACATACTATGGAAGTCAATGGACGATCAAAACTGTTTGGCCATTCAACAAAAAAAATACTATGGAAGTCAATGGGATCAGAAACTGTTTGGCCATTAACAAAAAAATACTATGGAAGTGAATGGGATCAGAAACTGTTTGGCCATTAACAAAAAATACTATGGAAGTCAATGGGATCCGAAACCTAAGTAGCTGATTCAATGAACGAAATTGTTTTCGGCCATTAACAAAAACATACTATGGAAGTCAATGGGATCAGAAACGTGTTTAACGCATTTTGGAAGTCAATGGGGATCAAAACTGTTTGGCTATTAACAAAAACATACTATGGAAGTACAATGGGATCAAAAACTGTTTGACCATTAACAAAAAAATACTATGGAAGTCAATGGGATCAGAAACTGTTTGGCCATTAACAAAAAAATACTATAGGGGAAGCTGAGCTTTGGCCAAAAAATACTTGCAGTCTTAAAGAAATCGCGTTTGGCCATGCTATGGAAGTCAATGGGATGAGAAACTGTTTTGGCCATTAACAAAAAAATACTATGGAAGTCAATGGGATGAGAAACTGTTTTGGCCATTAACAAAAAAATACTATGGAAGTCAATGGGATCAGAAACTGTTTGGCCATTAACAAAAAAATACTATGGAAGTCAATGGGATCAGAAACTGTTTGGCCATTAACAAAAAAATACTATGGAAGTCAATGGGGATCAGAAACTGTTTGGCCATTAACAAAAAAATACTATGGAAGTCAATGGGATCAGAAACTGTTTGGCCATTAACAAAAAAATACTATGGAAGTCAATGGGGATCCAGAAACTGTTTGGCCATTAACAAAAAAATACTATGGAAGTCAATGGGATCAGAAACTGTTTGGCCATTAACAAAAACATACTATGGAAGTCAATGGGATCAGAAACTGTTTGGCCATTAACATTCTTCAAAACACCTTTTTTGTTCCGCAGAAGATAGAATATGTTTGGAACAATTTGAGGTTAAGTAACTATGACAGAATTTACATTTTTGAGTTAATTATCCCTTTAAAGGAGCACTCAGTAATTTTTGCTTAATAAAAAGTTTTACCATTAATTAATTAAGAAATGAATGGCACTTTTGAATTGTTTTTCAAATGATGTATGCTCACATGAAATTGAACACTTCAGTCATATCAGTAGCACATTAAATGCTGATTTATTCTGCTTTGAGCAGGTCCCTTTAGTCCCCCATGTTAAGATCACATGACCAGCTGAATTTTCTGACTTTATCTCAATAACATTCCTGCTATTAGACTCATTCACTCATGGAATAAATTATTGATGTATCTTTGTCAATAGCACAATGCTACAAATAACTGAAAACATTTCACACAGGTGTCAGTATGACTTGTATTAGCCAATAAACATACACAGATATTATTTAATTATAACTTAAAATATATAATCTTAAATATAAAATATAATAACTTAAAATACGACCTGTAAATCGGCTTTTTAAATAGGGGTGATTCTAATATTTAGTCTCAGTTATTACATATATTGGTGCTTTAAGTGCAGTATTTTACAATTATTATTCTTTATTTCTCTTTTTTGTTGGACAAAATCGGTTAAAATTCTAAGTGGTTGTGAGAATGGCACGTATCAGTAAATTTGGTTTCACGTTCTGGCAAATATTTTGCCTCTGCCATAAAAAGGAGAAAACAATAACACACATTTTTGAAAGTTAATAAGCGGCTGGAAAGGTGAGTATTGATTGTGAAATACCCTAAACGCATGGTTGCTGCAACCACTGTATTTGGTAATAAGAAATATTCATAGAATCACAGATTTTTAGAAGAGCTGAGCTAAAAGACAGGCCACAGCTGAAGAGCCCAAAAATACGGTCTAGCAATAGCTATATTTGAAAGAGATGTGTAATGATGAGAATGTAAAAGAGGCTCTGAACTGCTATCATTACAATCAGTATAATTAGAATCCTGCTTGGGCAGGTCCAGCTGGCACAGATGAAGATATCAGATGTCTCTACACACTGCTAAATCTCAAATAATCCTGAATTCTGATGGGCTCTCACAGCCATGATGTTATGACGTGTTATTTGACTGTTCAGTGATTCTGCCTACATTTTTGCAAAACTTCAAATACATAACTATACTGTCAGTCCTCTGTCGTGTGTGTCATGTGTCCCCACCTCATGTTTCCATATTTGGTTTGTTTCCTGTCCTTGTTTAATGTCATTATTAGTTAATTCATGTCCAGCCGTGTTTGTCTAATTATCTATGATTTACCAGTGTATATTAGTTCATGCCTGTTCAGTTTGATGTCGTCTGGTCTACTTGTTATTCCCGGTGTATCCTGCCTTGTCCTGCCTTGATGTCCTTATTAAATATTATCATATGAGTTTATATCCTCGTCCACGTGTTCCTGTTCCTCCCTCGTGTGTGCACCGTGACATATACAAATCACTGCCGTTTCCGGCTGAACTGATGATCAATTGATTTACTTTCACTCACTTCTTTACTTTACTTTACTTTTAGTCATTTAGCAGATGCAATTTTATCCAAAGCGACTTACAAATAGGAAAAAGTAACTAAAATTAAAAGTTAAAACAATAAATATTATATATACACATTTAAATAGATAAAGAAATTAAATAAAAATGACAAATGCATACAAGAAGATTTCAAAACTAAACATTTAAATGAAAACTAAAACTAAAACAAGTCAAAATATGAAATCAAGAAAAGGTATGAGTATAATAATGATTCTAACATAACACTAAAGGCCTAAGTATACTTCTTGTTTACATAGTAAGAATTGGGTATAAAAACTAAAACAGAAGTGAAACAAGTAGTAGGAAAGAGAAATAAAAAGCGATACTTATATCCCTTGCCAGTGTCCCTGCCCGGTGGAGTCGCACGGTAGAGTCGATGGTCTTTACACTCTTCGGTCTTCACACGACGGATGCCGCGGTATATTAACCTTTTTAAACCCATCTAACAAACCACTATTTGCATTCAGCTGAAAACACTTTCCTGTTCATCACAACAAATGGCCAAGCAAGCGCAGACACTGACAAGAGACGCGATACAGTACGAGACCAAACGTAAGTCTCAACACAGTAAACTTCTTTGCATAACACATGTAATGACCTCAAAAACACTATTACCATAGTGTAAGATTTGTAAACTAATACATTTTGATGTTTGTGTCATATAACCAGTTCCATGTGTACGGCTTTTCTGACATAGCAAACTTGCTCCGTAGCTCACCTGGTACAGAATTGTACTTGTACTGTGGAGCACTTAATTACGAGTATTGAACAGCTCAAAGACAGAAGCCAGCTAAATTGACATGGTTCCATCAGCAAGCGTTTGTTTTTGTTAATATTATAAGTTAGTTTTAGCGAGGGTTTAGTGTAGGTGGTAAGTTGCTTTAAAACACAATAGAGCATTCACCTTACAGCACCCCTCAATGAATATTTTATTTCCAAACTTAGGTGATACATACAACAGCCAATGTAATAAAATCTTTGCAGATTTATGGTTGTCTGTTTCAGATAAAACTGAAAGCGCATTTAGCGCCACTTACTGGACATTGGACTTTAAAAGTGACACAAAATGTCCAATCAGTTTGCAGAAATATAGCCAAAGGCACATTTATCCAATGCTCCAGGGTTGAATAAGCCAAAAGAAAAAAAGATTCACTCTCATGTCGTTCCATCTTTTTTTATGTTCCATATGAGACAGCAAGGCATAAGTGTTTGTAACAACATAAGGGTGAGTAAATGGTGACAGTTTACATTTTGGAGTGAACTATATCTTTAAGTTCTTGACCTTATTTTGAACAATTTAGGAGTTTATTGCACACACACGCACACACGCACACAGGCACGCACGCACGCACACGCACATGCACGCACGCACGCACGGACGCACACACACACACACACACACAGGGTTTACGGGGACTCTCCATAGGCGTAATGGTTTTTATACTGTACAAACTGTATGTGCTATTGCCCCACACCTACCCTATACCTAAACTTAGCCCTCACGGGAAACTTTGTGAATTTCTACTCCCCCCCCCCCCCCCCAAAAAAAAAACTAACTCTGTATGATTTATAAGCATTTTGAATTATGGGGACACTGAAAATGTCCTCATAAATCACCTTCTCCTTGTAATACCTATGTCATACCCATGTCATTATACAAATTTGTGTCCTCATAAACCACATAAACATGCACGCACACACACACACACACACACACACACACACACACACACACACACACACGCACGCACACACACACACACAAACCAAAATGTATTCAGATACCTTTAACATTTCACACAGTTTATTTGTTATAGTTTAAAAAATGGTAATAAAATATGTCAAGAAGTCAGAGTTAAACTGTGTCAGAACTAATTCAGGTAACACTTCATAATAACTGCATGCTGTGAACCATTAGTACCATTAGAACCATTAAGCATTAGTAAACAGTTAGTTCATCCTTTATAAAGCATCGTCCCAATATTAATAGTCATTAGTAAGCAGTTTATAAATACAGCTATAAATGCCTTGTTCTTTATTTATAAGGCATATCTATTACAAAGGAGATTTAAGGGTGCTCTGTTATCTTCCTAACAGAAAAAATAAACAAATACAACACAGAGGGATACAAAACAGAAATATTTTTTTAAGATGCAAAAAATGTAACTGTACACTTTTTTTTACACAGGTCAAGAAAATATGACCATATTACTCCAATTTTACAGTCTCTGCACTGGCTACCTATTAAGTTCCGTATCAGTTACAAAATATTATTACTTGCCTATAAAGCACTAAATGATTTAGCTCCTGCGTCCTAACTAATCTTATATCACGCTACAATCCAACCCGCTCCCTTAGGTCTCAACACTCTGGACTCTTGGTAGTACCTAGGATAGCAAAGTCCACTAAAGGAGGTAGAACTTTTTCATATCTGGCTCCTAAACTCTGGAATAGCCTTCCTGAAAACGTTCGGGGTTCAGACACACTCTCTCTGTTTAAATCTAGATTAAAGACACATCTCTTTAGCCAAGCATTCATATAATGCATCTCACAATCTTGTACTGCCAGTCTATCTGAACACATGCACATTATTATGCTTTAGCTTGGGTTATACTGATAATTTCATCCAGGGTTATTCCTGGATGGAACAACTGCTACGCTAATTGTCTTACTGTTTCTATGTTACTGCCACGGGATTAACATCCCGTGGTAGCTAGGAATTACACAAGCTTCAGTCTGGATCCAACCCTTAAACGATTGAGATGACCGAACACCTGAGAAGAGACGATGACAACCCCTCCGAGGACCTCAGAGGAAGCCAACCATCAGCGATTATACTGACTTAACCAAAGTCTGCCATAAATGGAGGATCAGCACCTGGAGACAACCTCTACAGCCCTGAACGTCAGCGGAGTCTAGGACACATAGATGAGCCCCAGAGACAGATCTCCAGTGAGGACCTCGTCACCTAGACATCCATCGGGGAAAGACCCCTGGAACCAGTGGAGCCCTTACACTCTGACTTTGCTACAGTTGGAACAAACTATTGGTTTGTCTGGCCGGAGGGGAACTAGCCCCCCGACTGAGCCTGGTTTCTCCCAAGGTTTTTTCTCCGTTCTGTCACCGATGGAGTTTTCGTTCCTTGCCGCTGTCGCCTCTGGCTTGCTCAGTTGGGGACACTTCACTTGCAGCACAATCATCGACTTGATTGCACAGATATTATTTAAACTGAACTAAGCTGGACAATGCCATTACTAAATTCAATAATGAAATGCATTCAGCAGATAATTGAGTGTTAAATCCTGTCATTTTACATTATTGACACAATTTGCCTATTTTGATACTGTGCAGCGCTATATAAATAAAGGTGACTTGACTTGACTTTACAATGAAATTGCAGAGGTTTATTTTTATTTTTTTAATCAAGTGTACAGTTGTACGGTTTCAATTTTTGCATCTAGAAAAAAATATGTATATGTTCTGTATCCCCTGGTGTTGTGTTTGTTTGACTTCTCTGTTTGGGAGATAAATGATTCTTTAAATCAGCTTTGTTAATGCTTTATAATGAATAAATAGTCCTCACTTTAGATGAGCTCACACAAATAGATGACTGGCAACTACTAAATGTTTTATAACTACCTGACTTAATCATAAATTACAGCAGGGATATGTTTTAATAAAGCATTTATTAACACACTGAGCAATATTTATCATGTGTCTAAATAATACAATTTATAAATGTGCATTTAAAGTTAATTAATCTTTTACTTACACTTTATATATGATCGTATGAACCACTGACAACTCCTAAATAACTGGTTTGTAAATAACGTAATACTTTAGAAAGGTTAAATTGATCATTATTAAAGTATGGAAATACAATTATTAAACATTATATACTCAAGAACAAAACATTTATAGCTATATTTATAAAATGCTTACTAATGCTGGAACAATGCTTTATAAAGGATGGATTGACTATTTACTAATGCTGAACTAATGATTCATAGTGTGCAGTTATTATAAAGTGTTACCCAGATTCATCTTGATCATTTCAGATGGGTATGTAATGAAATAGGTTGAGTAGCTGTCAACTGTTAAATTTAACTAGATAATACCAATTTAGGTCAACAAATTACCAAGCAAAGCTTAATTGTGTTCAGTCTGTGAAAGTTAAGCCAGTTAAGCCACACATGGTAAGGTCAAAGTGATTGAATATTATTTTGGTCCCAAATTTGTATCAATTTTACTGGTAGTCCACTGTATGAATAATTTGTGGGTATAATATGTCACAGTTTACTTTATTTTGCTATCCTCACTTACATAAATTGACTATAGTGTCCTGAACCCATGAGTAAAACAATATCAAAAATGATATCTGGTGTCTGAATCATTTTTGGTTTGAGTGTGTACACACACACACACACACGCACGCACGCACGCACGCACGCACGCACGCACGCACACACACACATAATTTATAGAAGAACCTGATTTCAACACAACAGTAAATGAGCAGGTATCTCCTTCATTGTTCTTGCTGATTAGGAGGTGACAGCTTTGATGGTCTGTTTGGTGCTCTGCAGCCCCTCCAAATGGCACAAGGGCTTCCATATGCTCCTACACTCATCCTAATTACATTTCCATGACAACAAACAGCTACAAAGTCACTGCCCAGCTAACAGCTGAACCATACGAGGCGGCTTTAAAAATCAGTTTCACATTAGCAGCAGTTCAACAACCCCCCAAGTTGTCGCTGTAGCTTCCTATACTTGTGCAATACTGTCACTGGATTTGCTGTAAAGCAGCTGATTGAATCAGCCTCTCGTAGTGGTCTTGTGTTTAACTCAACACAAGTTTTCCATGCAACTGAACAGTTCAGAAGAGCAAAGGTGCGAAACAGTCATTATAAACCTATGCAGATTATTCTCTTAAACAAGCCTACTAAAGCTATTTCAACCTTCAAGGGTGTTGATATGACCACCATAATTGGATTTAGGAGAGACTCTATCCTCATCATTTTTCTCCATTACAGAAGGCAAGAAAAGAGGTGAATTGATCAGATCTTCTGCAGCACTACAGAAGTTGCTGAGGCAGCACTGAGGCTCACAGCTGATGTTCCCACATCCCAAAGAAAGTTTCTTGTATATGCTGCAGCCTTAATGCAGGCTGTTTACCATAGCCCTTGGGTGTGCATGTGCAATTATTTTGGAGGGGAGATGGAACGTACATGGTCGAATGTGTGAGAAATAGACCAGGGAGTTTCAAAATGATTATGCCAAGGACACTTAAATACCCCCCCCCATGCATAAATGTCCATTCATAATGTGAGAAATATTTTTTATTTATAAAGTGAATTTACTTGCAAAATTACACTGTTATTGTCACTCTACTGTAGCCCAAAACAAAAACTGTTTCCTGGAAAATACTTTGTATTATTATTATTATTCTACACATTCCTGCAGTCTAATATGCTGATAAACTCTAGATAAAATAAAACCTAATAAAAATACATCGTTTATATAAAAATATGGCTGTCAATAAAAAATAAAATGTTATTATTTCCATATTTAGAAAGAAGAATGGAAAAAAATAAAAGGTTATATAAAATTCATTAATAGATAATTCCCTGATTTCCAAAATGAAAATTGTGATAATTGGCTCACCCTCCACCTGTCTCAAACCTGTATAAGATTCTTTCTTCTGTTGAACATAAAAGATGATATTCTGAAGAATACAGTCCCTGGTAACCACTGGCGTCTATATTTTCTTTCATTCTATGGAAGTCAGTGGCTACCCTCAAAGTTTATTTACCCAAATATCTCCTTTTGTGCTCAAAAGAAAAAGAGAAACTCATACAGGTTTGGAACAAGTAGGTTAAGCAAATGACCTAAACTACGGACTATCCCTTCAAAAGGTTTTAAACAATTTAATAAATGAACAGATTTTAAAGGCCCTACTTTTTATTTTACATTTTGCAAAATCCTCTAGTCCCAGATCCCAGTTTGAAAACCCCTGAATATGCCAACCATGACCCCTTGAATCAAAACCCAATATACAGGCTATTGCTTCGCAGTCATTTTACAAACTTCAGAGAGGTATATTTATTACAAATTTGCCCAGCATGAGCTCCAGCTCTCCCATAAAAAATTGTGCCCCCTGAGCTGTAAAGTAAACTGCCTACAAAAATGCAGCATATAGTTTCTTTATAAATTAGAATGTTGTGGAAAAGTTCCTTTATTTCAGTAATTCAACTCAAATTGTGAAACTTGTGTATTAAAAATTCAATGCACACAGACTGAAGTAGTTTAAGTCTTTGGTTCTTTTAATTGTGATGATTTTGGCTCACATTTAACAAAAACTTACAAAATCTCAACAAATTAGAATATAATGACACGCCAATCAGCTAATCAACTCAAAACACCTGCAAATGTTTCCTGAGCCTTCAAAATGGTCTCTCAGTTTGGTTCACTAGGCGACACAATCATGGGGAAGACTGCTGATCTGACAATTGTCCAGAAGACAATCATTGACACCCTTCACAAGAAGGGTCAGGCACAAACATTAATTGCCAAAGAAGCTGGCTGTTCACAGAGTGCTGTATCCAAGCATGTAAACAGAAAGTTGAGTGGAAGGAAAAAGTGTGGAAGAAAAAAACAGCCTTATGAGGATTGTTCTTATATCGAGTCCTGATTCGTGAGATCGAACGAGAATGCACGCATTGGTGGTAATGCATTGACGGACATTATATGAAAATGTGGACAGTGCCAAAATAAAGGTGCCTTTTTATACTACAGATATCAATATTTTATGCGTGGTATCGATGGATCGTATCGTCATACATTGTATCGATATATCAATCCATATCAATGAATCGTTACCCCCTAGTCCACAGCATTAACCAAACACCAGGATTCGAAAACCCTCCATTTGGAGGAGTAGAGCTTCCTAGTAGAAAAGGCCCTGGCACTATCAATGGTCTTACAGAGTCCATCCGAGAGATCAAGAGATAAGGGCGGCCTATGATCTATATATATTTTATTTATATGAAATAAAAAAAGTTTTTATAACATTATATATACTCTACCCACAGCTTCCAGATCTCTGGACGTGGGTGCCAGATTAATATTTCTGCCCTGAAGCTGAAAAAAAAATGATCCTCTGGCTGTTTTCAGGGCAGGTCTTTCCTGACCGGAATCTACCACGGGTCGCCTCCAGGAGGGAGACCAACTCCGAGAACCATGTCTGGGAAGGCCCGAACGGAGCTACTAGAAGAAGGCGGAGTCCGCATGTCTTCACCCTGCGCAGCACCGCTGGGATGAGCTTGACCGGATGGAAAGCATACAGCTTCATGTCCGGTCAGGGGTGCGCTAGCATATCTATCCCCAGAGACGCAGGGTGAGAGAGGGAGAACCAAAGGGGGCATTGGGTCGACTCCTGCGATGCAAAGAGGTCCACTCTCTGCAGCACCGAATCTTTCCCAAATCTGATCCACCGTATGGCAGTTCAGCATCCATTCCCCTGACCTGAGTTTCTGTTTCTGTCTCGACAAGAAGTCCGCCGTTAGGTTCAGGACCCCCTGGGACATGGACCGCTCTCAGGGACAAAAATTTGTCCTGTGCCCAAAGAAAAAGCTGGCATGCATGCCTGTTCAGGGTGCGCGACCTGGAGCCCCCCTGGCGATTGATGTGAGACAGGAATGGAAGAAAGTGAGTGAAAGCTAGATGAACCACTCTAAACTCCAGGCCATTTATGTGCCAGGCGAGGTACTTGCCTGACCAGACACCGTAAGCCAGTTGTCCATCCTGAATTTCCCTCTGTAGAGGGAGCAATTCAGCCAGCGCAGATCTAGTATAGGACGCAAACCCCCATCCTTCTTCGGAACTAAAAAATACCGGCTGAAGAAGCCACGGTGTAGATCCGTAGAGGACACATCCTCTATTGCTCCTTTGAGCAGAAGAGAAGAGACTTCCTGTTGCAGGACAGAATCCTGCAACAGGATTCTGGGTCTGAGATGCGCTCAGCTAAGCGCACGACTCTCTGTAGAGCTTTGCAGTCCTGGTTCGAGGAATTACCATACCACACTGAGATGGACTGAGTCAGAACACTTTCTATGGCCCCTGAATAGAAAGTTTTCAGGATAGCTGGTGAGACCCTGAATTTCCTCAGCTGTCGCAAATGGTACAGCTTTTGCCTGGCTTTCTTAACCTGTGTTTGAATGTGTGCAGTCCATGTCAGGTCCTCGGAGATGTTTACACCGAGGTACTTGAAGCTGCTCACCTCTCCACAGGGGTCCCACTGATCATAAGAGGGGTGTAGGGCCGCTGCTGTCTCTTCCTGAAGTCTACAATCAGCTCTTTAGTTTTGCTCACGTTCAGAGAGAGACAGTTGTCCTGGCACCATGATGTGAGTCTCTCCACCTCATGCAAGTATGCGGCCTCATCATTGTTGGAAATGAGGCCCAGAACCACAGTATCATCCGCAAATTTAATGATAGAAGTGGAGCTGTGAGAGGACACGCAGTCATGTGTGTACAGAAAGTAGAGCAGGGGGCTCAAGACACAGCCCTGCGGGGCTCCTACGTTCAGGGTGATGGAGTTGGAGGTGAACTGGCCAACTTTCACCACTTGAGGTCTGCCAGTGAGGAAATCTTGAATCCAGTCACAGAGTGAAGTGTCTAGGCCGAGGTCTGAGAGTTTGACAGCTAGCTTGGTGGGGACTGTAGTATTGAAAGCTGAGCTATAGTCAATGAATAGCAGCCTGACATAGTTGCCAGTTTTGCTGTCAATGTGAGTGAGGGAGGAGTGCAGTACCTGGGAGATGGCATCATCAGTAGACCTATTTGGGCGATAGGCAAACTGAAAAGGGTCTAAAGTAGCAGGGATGAGGAGCAAATGTGTTTCTTTAAAAGTCTCTCAAAAACCTTCATGACTGTCGATGTGAGGGCAACTGGACGATAGTCATTCAGGCAAGAGGGTTTACTGTTCTTAGGCAGGGATGATGACAGATTTTTTTAAATGAGGTGGGAACCACAGAGGTAGCAAGGGACTCATTAAAGATGGAAGTAAACAAACCAGCAAGCTGATCGGCGCAGGACATCAGAACACGGCCAGTGTGGAGAGCCGCACCTGCCTGTCCCGCCGCCATGTAGGACTTACCGATCAAAGCTGAGGTGGTCCTACTCGACTTGGACGGAAGGAGAGGGCGGGACTTCCACGAGGGGTTTGAATTAGGCGAGAGGAGCGCAGCTAGCATGTCCTCGACCGCTGGGACTGCGGCGTACCCCTGCTCCACAGAATCAACGAGGTTGGTGAAGTCAGCGGCCGCCGCATTAGTGAGGCGAGAGGAGAAGGGCTGCTTCCAAGACCTGGAAACCTTGTGGTGCAGGTCAGGGAACAAGGGCAGCTTTCTCCTCGTTGGGCGCAAACCAGAGCCACTGAGGAAGCGCTCGTCGAGCTTAGATGACTGGGATTCGTGAGGTTCATCCGGCCAATCTAAGCTCAGCTTCTCAGTGGCGTGCGCTAACACTTCCACGAGTTCAGTATAGGCCGGAGAAGGCTAGACAATATTGCTAGACAATAATCAATGATAATAATTTTTTTATATACTACAAACACTTTTGTATCACATAATAAGGCAGAATATTTTATATTCTGTAACAAATGCTATGTCAATTAGCATTTCATTGTTCATATACTTTATTTTTTTACCCGGAGATGACTTGAAAAACAAAACTAAACCATATTTTGTCGCAATCCAGCATGTTTAATGTCTTCATGTTTCCAAACGTTTCTGATTTCTGTGAAAATAACTGTTTTCAAACAAAGATAGCTGGAGCTTTTGTCCATATTAGGAATTTAATCTTCTGCGCGAGAGTGCCCTCCAGCTTCGTGTTTAGCGCATCATCATGTTCATCTCGCCTTATTCTGGGTCCGAATAAAACATCAGGTCATGCACAGACTATCCTGTCTCTTGTAATTAAAATCTATATTTATTCACACTGGCATCTTCCTTCTTGTGATGGTTTTTGTGTTTTGTTTGTTAATCTAGTTCATCAAAATTAATAACTGCATCTTTATTTTGATAAATTATAAATAAAATAATAATTTCTTATGTCTGTCCTCTCTAATTTGTTATTTCTCTAGTCACCTAAACAGAGATTTATTTTGCCACTTGTCGTCATGATTGATTGTGATAAGGAACCACATATATATTTTTTGTGTCCCTCCCTCAAAGGAAATCTGGATTTCATTTTTTTTATTGTTTTGAAACAATATTATGTAGGTGCAGTTCCAAATATTACAGATGGCAAACCATGTAGGACAATTACGGGAAGCTCATTTGCTGTTAGAACCTGTTAACACTGGTGTTCCACCCTGTTATGCTCCAATCCACCGTTAGACAATTCATTTTAAATAAAAATTTGAAAGCAACATTAAATGTTTGGCATACCTTTGTTGTATTTTGTGAGGTGAGGAGCATTACCAGCATATAAATGTCTTTGAGCAAAATGTGTATGATATTTACCATCCTGTTAGCAAAAAAGGGCACAAAAAAGTACCTGTTCTAAATAATCAAGGCATATCCTATTCATTAATAAATGTTTTGTTTTTGTTTCAAGAATAAAAAATACCATTATGGCAGAAGGGACATATACAATTTTATTATTGCTCATTATTGTTTAACATTTACATTAAAATGTTGTGATAACTATGTATATGTCTCTAACAGGGTGGAATACATTCACAGCGAGTGTCTGAACAATATACCCATAATTATTATTTTTTGAGTCACTGAGCTTGACCAGTGTTTGTTCCATGTAGTTAAACATGTCACTATTTTGGTAGAATGCTAAAAACATGTTTTGTTCCAAAAATTATGAAGCCAAAAAGTTACCGGATACCAGGAATGACCCAATTACTGTGTGTTCGGGGAGGACTTATAGACCATAATATCAGCATGATCTTGCGTTATTTGCACACTTATCGTGTGCGTTTGGCTGTAGTTTGCGGAGAAGACAGGGTTGTCGGCGATTCTTCTTATTGTAAAGTCATGCAGTGTGAAACCTCCTGTCGCCGATCCATCGTGCAATGTGAAAACAGCAGTGATCCGATGACTTTGAAAATCGCGCAGTGTGAACTCGGCGTTACATACTATATAACGCCCTCAAGGTTTGTCAAAATGAACCACTATAAATGTAATCTTCATGAAGCATATGTGAGCAGAGCAGAATGGAGTCGCGCTCCGTGAAAGAGAACCTCACTCTTCAACTCAAGCTACATGGGTTTTCACACAGGAACAGGTATATTTACTCTGCTACCACAGCTCAACCTCTTACCATCTCAAAAACACAAGCACTGTGCTACCAGCCAATTAAAAATATGATTTACAACTAGTCCTGAATCTTTTCAATCAGTCAAACAGCCGAAACACACAGTGATGCTTTAAATAGTAAATAGGCTTTAACGCTTTATTTTTTACAACAAATTGACATTTTAACAAATTCATATAAACACTTATAAACCATTTAAAACATTTAATTATTTACACATCAAATACCTTTGGTAATCAACCATAATGTAAGGCTGTATAACACTCCCAGGTCATTAACAGCTCTTTATGCGCTTGCTTTATATGCACCCTCCACCACAGGACATGTTTTTTCACCCCATTGAAATGCATTATTCCGTAACAAGTCCTTAAACTAAAACTTAAAGCTTAAAATTTAAGATTTACAGTTATGCCATTATAATAACCAAAAAGACGCACGCACAAAGCTTCACCCTCGGAGCATGACAACTTCAATTCAACATCTGCTCCAGTGCGTCGTAGCCCTCCCATATGTTTTATTTACAATTTGATAAAGCTGGCCATACAATGTCTCTCTATGTCTGACAGTGACCAAAAAGCCTACTTCGCTGTACATAAAAATGTATGTTTGCTTCAGAGATGCAATGGAAATGTCATGGAACAGAAAAGGTTAAAGCCAAAAGGTATATTTGATCTGACCTTTGCATGACGTACCTGGCTAATTACTTCCACTTCTGCATAAACTGCATAACAGATGTAAAGGTTAAACTTCCACAGCTGCTTGATATTGGGTTTATGAATAGATAAGGAAATGTGTGCAAATGATTCAACGGCTCTTGTGTGTTTAACCTGAAATGGCAATCAACAATGCAAAACCATTTCAAGTAGGCCAAGAAACCAGGTCTGAGTGAATATGAGAAGGTGCCATCAAGAAGTAAAAAGGCACAAATAGCCATTAAACTAAAAGCGCATGAAGGAAATAGAAGCGTTTCTGAATGCTAACTTAATATTAAAAAGACATTCATTGGAAAAACCTCCATCCGAGCAGGTTAATGACATGTCAGTAGCACTCATGATGACTCGACTTCACCAGAGCTTTAAAACTTCATCAGATCACAAGACTAAAAGGATTCTCAGGCCGGCTCTGGTTCACACATGTTGGTTTGAGGTGGCATGAACGTCAGCAGAGTGCAGGTAGATGACACGCTAGAAAACCGCTCATGGAGAGAGTGGTTACCGTACCATCCGGGAACCACAGAGGATTCTACCGAGTGGACGCAGCTGGAATCACTGTCAGAACCTGGACAAAGTCCTAGACATAGTCTCTGAAGAACCAAATGGAATTTCCTTCTAAAGCTACGGTTGATCCAGAAGTAGAAGATACAATTGAGGAAGCCATTGGAGGTTGGTAACCACACAGCAATAAACTCGATCCATTCAGGGACACCACTACCGGAAATCGCTGTGAACAAGGAAAACATGCTTTAAGATGTATTCTTTCTTCAATATATTAGCATCATGGTAATAGGTACTAAATATAACATTTACAAAGCAGCTTTGAATTCAGACAGGCTATGTATGAAATAACCAACTTTAAGGTTAAAGAGGATAGTTTCATTTACTCAATCTCAAGCCATTTCAAACCTACAGGGGTTTAACTAGCTCCTACACTTACCCCCGGTTCCACAGACAAGGCTTAAGCCTAGACCTAGACTAAAATGTAAATCTGAGCCGTTTCAACCGACAGAAACTTGCTCTGAATCATCTTAAAATATATCAGTGCCTTTGTTTAGCCTCAAGACGCACACAAGTAATGTTTTTGTTCTATGTACGCTTATAAAAATCACTTAAATGTCCTAATTGAAATATGACTTAATCCTGGCTTAGTTTAAGTCCTGTCGTTAAAACTGGGCATTAAAGTCGACATTAAATGGAAATTCAACCCATCTATTTTATAAATGCATCTTACTGATTTTGTTGAGAACAATACATCTATGCATGTTTCTTTTTTCAAATTATTTTTATAACAAATATAATATTATATGAATAAATAATATATAAATAAACTATTTAATAATTTGATTAAAGAATTATATCTCAAGCTTATGGTGAAACGACAGACTTCTGTCGATGAATGCCAGACTCCTCCAGTCATTGAAAGGTTAGTTCACCTAAAAATATAAATGCTGTCATAATTTACACAGCCTCGTTGCATTCCTAGACTGTGACTTACTTCTGCCAAGAAAAAAAGATGATATTTTGAAGAACGTTATTAAGCAGAGTTTCAGTTCCCTTGACTTGTGTTCTTGTTTTCTTTATTTGTATTGTCTCTTGTACTTTGTCCATACAGTGGAATTCAATGGGAACCGAAACTGCATACCAACATTCTTCAAAATATCTTCTTTTGTGTTACTTCAGTGTTTATTTCGGGTAAATTATGCATTTATTTTTTAACTATGGCGGTGGTGTTAAATTAACAAGGTATTCAAACTACAACATTTCTCTCTCACACACACACACACACACACACACACACGGCAGATGATCGGTCTATAAATATGATTCAAATGTTAATCAACTGTAAAAAAAAACTGCTGAATTGTATTGCCTTACCATCTCATGAAACAGGCTCCAGGATCAGGAAATAGAGAACATTTCATTTGTTATTTTTTTAATACTAGTCTAATTTAAAATGAAAGGATTTTTTTTTTTTAACTCGAGTATGTTTTCTGGCTACATTTATTTGTATCAGTAAAATCATCTCTGCATTCAGTATGTTAATAATTACAATAGTGTATTTGTTTTACACTGCAGTTAGCAAAATGCTGCTCTTTTCCACAGAACCAAAGTAGACCGTAAACAAGGACTGTCATGCTCCAAAAAGGACAAACAAGTGCCATAAAAGTGGGCAGTTTAAATGCTATGTCGGAGGGCTTCAGTCTCCTTGTCTTGTCTTTCATCTCAGCTCCCCTAAACCTCTGCGATTATCTCTTCATGTTTGCTGAAAACAGCAGTTGTAGTGAGCTATCTGAGGTCACTGCACTCGGAGTCCTTCCCTTGTTGGCTGTAAGAAAGTGAACAACATTGTCTTTCCTCTCACTCCAGCCATATAGGCCTAGGCGCCATAACCACAGACTGATGTATAGACAGGCACTCTGTGTGAAAGATATGCTTTTCGGTGAGATTACAAAAGAGTAATAAAAGCAAGGGTAACACTTTACAATACGATTCTACATGTAAACATTAGTTATTATGAACTAACAATGAAGAATACTTTTAAAGCATATATTAACCTTAATGTTATAATGTTTACTAATATGTTAAAAATGGATCCGTACCCACTATATTCCTATATTTCAATATATGGACCTCATCTAACATTAACTATTATGAACAGTTGCATTTTTATTAATCCATTAAAAATATTAATACTAATATATTCCTCCAGTCCTTGTTAGTTAACCTGTAAAGTTTGGGACCAGATTATTTTATCAGAGCAACTAAATCCCACAACACCAAATACACCAATGCAAAATATTAACGCGGTCAAAAGTTTCAAATAATGGCAATCTTTTATTTATTTATTTATCTTTCAAGCTCAACACATTTTCCATAAAAAAACTGTCCAAAATATATTTCACGTATGTTTTGCTTAAATATTTTTTTAAATTGCAAATATACATTTTCAACCTTTATATACCAAAATATATTTAAAAATGTATTTCAGGAGCAAGAAATAACAAAATGTATACATTTCATGACTTGAAATGTATATTTTTCAATTATATATATATATATATATATATACACACTACCCGTCAGTTTTTGAACGGTAATATTTTTTATTTTTTTTTAAATAAGTCTCTTCTGCTCAAGCCTGCATTTATTTGATCCGAAGTACAGCAAAAACAGTAAAATTATGACATTTATTTTTACTATTTAAAATAACTTTTCTATTTGAACATTTTAAAATATAATTTAGTCCTGTGATTTCAAAGCTGATTGTTTAGCATCATAACTCCATCTTCAGTGTCACGTGATCCTTCAGAAATCATTCTAGTATTCTGATTTGCTGCTAAAAAAACATTATTATTATTATTATTTATTGCTGAAAACAGCAGAATATAATTTCACGTGATCACGTGACACCGAGACTGGAGGAATGATGCTGGAAATGTAGCTTTAAAATCACAGGAATAAATAAAATATATTCAAGTAGAAAGCAGTTATTTTAAATAGTAAAACAATATTTCACAATATCACTGCTTTTGCGGTATTTTGGATCAAATAAAAGCAGGCTTGGTGAGCAGAAGATTTTTCTTAAAAAAAAAACTTCTGACTGGTAGTGTATTTTCGAAAACATTTATATTTAAATATTTCAGCAACTGGTTTAGAAGAACGCCAGGATGAATAGAAATGATCTCACCATTGTACAGCATGATGACCATGTAGGGCGTCCAGCAGGTGTAGTAAACCGTCATGACTGGAACTAACACGCGCAAGGCGACTTTAGGCCTGTATCCTCCACCCCAGCTGCGCCTTCTCAGCTTTAGCCTCTGTCTCTTCGCCGCTATCCACAGTCTGAGGTTACAGAAGGTCATGATGGCCGAGCACGGGAAGAAGATGAAGCACGTCAGAGACAGAGAGTAAGACACATTACTGGAGTACAGCGGGTCACACACGAGCGAGGCTCTGGAGAAGCGCACTTCAATGATGCCCGCCGGGAACGAGATGGGAACGAGGAGAACCGGGGGGAAAACCCACGCGAACGCGATCAGAAGCAGCGTTCTTCTCCTGGTCAGCACGCTGGAGTACTTCAGAGGGTAAAACACGGCTATGTATCTTTCCAGGCTTATGGTTGCAAGGCTGTACATGCAGGTGGAATAAATAGTCGCGTTGAAAAATGCCACCACGTGACAGAAGGGGTCCGGGCCCCCGTTATACTCTTTCATGAAACTCACGCACAAATTGAGAGGCATGATAAGCAGCCCGAAGGCCGAGTCCGCTCCCGTTAACGATAACAGAAAGTACCGAGAGTTTCTCGACCACCCCGATACCGCTGAAGCTATGACCATCACCACAGCGATGTTTCCCAACGTTATCATCACTCCCAAAACCGATATAATCCCGATTTTAATGGGGCGGTGAGCCTCCAGTGTCCTCTGTAGATCCGTGACATTCAAGCCCACATCTGTTGACAGAATGGAAAGGTTGTTTATGCTGGACATCATGGCGCATTTCCATCAGTGACCCATGGCTGTTTGAACGTTACAAATAATTTAGACAAAGATCAAATGTATGCAAACACAGTATACATGGCAGACGCTTCAGGAAAGATGAACACCTGTGGCAAATCAAACTCAGTCATGTGATGCGCCCTGTTGAAAGGCCTTACTTGTCACGTGGTTACAGGTGACCCGTTTTTGAACAGCCATGTCTTTGGAGGACACTTAGGAGAATGGCGCTAATAAACCTATACTTGTTTTATTTTGAATATTTGAGTAATGGAATATTTCTCTTAAGTTATTTGGAATCAATCATGTTTTGCATTCTAGAAGTCACAACTAAATAGAGCTTTCCAGTGATGAAAGGTGATGGTCACACAGCAGAGGCAGTTAAAAAAAATGATATATAAACTTAACCCTATAGGAAAGCCTTTCAAGGCCTTAAAATGAGCCAGATCAAAACTTAACTGAGAAACCATTATACACAAGCTGCTCAATGCCATCTGCCACCTGCTTGATAGTTGAACCTTTTAAGTAGCGCAAGTAAAAAATAATAAAGATAAGAAAATAAAAATAAATGTTTTTTATAAAGTAAACATCATTGCTAGTAATATTCCAAAACAAACACTTACTGGACTAAAGCAACTTAGGTTTAGCCTACTTGCCATACATGCATTTTTTAGAAACGTTGTGTTAAAGTATCAGATATGTATCCATCAGGCTTTTGAGGAACAGAGTTTGTTTTACTGCTGTAAAGATCACATTGATTTACATTACAAGCTATCATAATTTGGCACCAAATGGCATCTTTTTTTCTGAGTTCGTTCAGCTTCCAAATAAAATGAAGGCATTTTTTTTTCTTGAGTATTTGATCCATGTAAGAGCCTGATGTGTCACATTTTTATTTATCTATTTATTTAAAAATATATATTTAAACTACAAAACCTTTCTTAGTCCAAAAGCTATTTAATGATGTCTTTATTTATAAAGTCAAGTGGTCTTATAAGGAACAACTGCAGTGCTCCTAAGAACGTATTGCACACTTTATAAAAAGCATTAACTGAAATAACTTTGCTTAGAAGATTGTTTTAATGAAATCTTTTACATTATTTTGATTGAGTAGACAGATTTTGCATACTGAGAATTAAAAGTATAGGCTCTACAAGGGACTACAGTTATTCAGTGCTCATGTTGATTACATTTTTAACGTTCTGTTATTCAAGTCAAAGGGACATTTTCACACTTTCATTTTTAGTTATCTTAATGTAAACAAACACTTAAAGGTATAGTTCACCTCAAATAATGACCCTTGTTCAAAAACAGCTGTATGAGTTTCTTTGTTCTGTTGAACACAAAAGTAACTTCCATATAATTCTTTTCTCTCCATTCTATAGAGTTCTGTGTCTATCAGCAACTGTTTGTTACCAACAAACTTCAAAATATCTTCTTTTGTGTTCAGCAGATGAAAGAAACTCATGAATGTTTGGAACAACTTCAGGGCGAGTAAATAATCACAGAATTAAAAGTTTGCGGAAAACTATTCCTTTAAAGTTGAAACTAGATACAAAGTTTGAATGAAGTCTATAAAGTTTGGGCTGAATTAATTTGACAGTGAACGTCATTATATGCAGTGGAATGTGAGAGAACACCCTCTGTGCAAACACAAATGCATAGATAATAAACAGTTTCCAGTTGTTTTTACGCTGATGAGCAGAATTATGTGACTTGACAGCAAAGCATTTAGCTGGCTGAATCCCTGACAGCTATTCCTGCAAGTTAATTATTAGAGGAGTAAAGAAGTGTTATTTAGGTGCTAAAGTTTAGTTGTGCTGCAGCTAGATGATCTGCTGTAAATACAGTCACTGTCAAAAACAAAAGTATCCAAAGCGTGCTGCTAATGTCAATTACTTTCTATTGAAGCATGATACGATCATGTAGCTAATAACAGCAGCACGATTGCTTTAGGTGTTTTGTTTCAGCCTGCTGGGATATTTATCTCATAGTCCAACTCCCCATTGACCTGATGTGTTAATTCAGAGCCGGAACATTAAAATGCATCTTTCGTCCTGTAGATAAACAGTTTTAGGGTTTAGATCGTCAGTAAGCCTTGCATGCAAATCAACAATCATTCAATTTGTCTAATTATGCACACAACCCAAACACGTGCAAGAGGCGCTTGTGAACATTTCAATCATCTTTTGATTGAGAAAAGAGGCTCTTGATTTATCAGAGGAATATATTAGTTCACAATCTTGTTTAAATTCTCTTTAATAACATCACAAAACCTCCCAGCTGTCATTTGCAGCATGACTGCAGTAGTTAGTACCACCAAATGACAACTGACGAGAGTGAGCATGAAGCTTTGATTGAAGCTGAGTGGGAAGTGAAAGGGGAATTTGATTCAAGATTAAAGTCGTGCCGTGTATGTATAGACTCATGTACGTCACCTCAGACGTTTGCTCATCTGACATTCTGTTGTTGATTCAAGGGTTCATTTCTTGATCAGTGTGATGGTTTTATGTCACTTTAACTTTAAACACATTCCGGCTTTGGCCTACTTGCAGATTATGCCAGTTTATGATGAAGATTTTTAATAGCTAATCTTTTCATAAATTAATCGCTTAAACCATTAGTCATGCAGAGTTATAAATATACTCATTTGATGTAAAATAACAGTTCAAGTTAAAGCAGGGCAATAACCCACACTCAATTGTCATAATGTAAATGCCAGTTCCTTGAACTATTTGTCTTTCAATTATATATTTATTTTTGTATATCACATGGAATTTTGAACTGCACAACAATGTAGCAGGGATATCAATGTAAAACATTTTTTTTCTAATTTGTAACTAAAGTAAAAAATATTGGAGTATGTTTTACAAGAAAATACTATTTTAGTCTTTCTACTTTTAAAATGTAAAGTTACAAAAATTACAATGAGCCAAAAAAATGCCCCCACCAAAAAACAAAAAGAAATAAAAAGCAGAAGGGCGCAATATGTATTGATATGAAGGAATTTTCCGTATTGACTTTTAATGGTGTTTTACTTGTATTTAGAATTTTGCAAATGTTTGTCAAATTAATAGATATTAATTTAATCATAGAATTACCAGTACTTGTTTTTTCTTTGTAATTATTTGTCTATCTGGTCTCATGGCATAAACGTACTACCTGGAGGCAACGGAGACCGTTTTTATGTACCTTACTGCACGTTTGACCACAGTTTCAAAGAGAAATGTCCACTGAGGGGCGCTAAAACACGGGTGTCAGTCCTGTGTCAAGTGTGTGTCATGGGTTTCCCTCTTGTGTCCTTATTTGGTTAGTTTCCTGTCCTCGTCTAGTCTGATTATTGTTTAATTCTGTTCAGTTGTGTGTTAGTCTTTGTCTGTAATTAACCTGTGTATTTAAGTTGCTGTCCGTTCAGTTAGTGTTCGTCTGGTCTACTCGTTACTCCCAGTGTTCCTGTGTGTCTGCCCTGCCTTGTCTTGCCCTGCCTTGATATTAAAGACTGTTAATTTGAGTTTATCCTTGTCTCGTGTTCCTCGTTCTTCCCCGCTGTGTGCACCATGACAAAAGACCAGACCTACACAGTAAGCAGCGCCCACTCACCTTGTTTTTGTTTTCTCGTGTTAAGTCTTTTGTTTTTCTGTTTTGTTCGGTTTGTGAGTCCCTCAATCCCGGCATCTGCGGGGAAATCAACACCGCCGTCTGCGGCTCCCTCGAGCACGTTGCAGTCTGCGGCTTCCTCAAGCACACTGCTGTCTGCGGGTCACCCAAGCTCGCCGGCCGCCGCTGACTCAAGCCAAAAGCAAGCTCCAGTGGATCCAGTTTCGCCCAGGAGTGCCGTTCCCATGCCCTGTGGAGCCAGTTCCCAAATCACAGCCAGGAGTGCCGTTCCATCTCCCCTGGAGACAGGGATTTAAGTCTTGTCGTGCCCACAGGAACAGTTTTAATCATCCTGTCTTGTCTTGTCATGTCCATGGAGACTCGTCTGGGGCAGAAATGGAAATGTCGCTGAAATGGAAGCGGTTGCTGAGGTACCCTTTGAGGGAGCCTGACATCCCGTCATGCCCAGAATGGATGTTCCTGTGTGTCTGCCCTGCCTTGTTTGATATTAAACCTGTTAATTTGAGTTTATCCTCGTCTTGTGTTCCTCGTACCTCCCCGCTGTTTGCACAGTGACAACAGGTTCAATACGTAAACCCTGGCACGTTTTTATTACGTTGATATTAGTACATATTGCTGTGTTTTTATGCTTCAGGTATGCTACGTATTGCAGTGGTTCAGAATCAAAATATCTGGGGACCGTTGCTAAAAATGAATGTGCTATTGTGTTGTAAATATTCCCTACACCAAACCCAACCCTAAACCTACCCGATAGTGTTGACAATTGCAAAATGTGTTGATTCAACCATGCTATTTCAACTTCCTGATATGCAGGTTTAAGTAAAATATCAGAACCAAAACCATAAAAAACATTTATTTTTATTTTTATAATAAATAAAATAAATGTTAACTGAAATATAACATACAATAATATTATTATAAATACTGGCAAAAACACACAACATGCAATATTAAAATGTAAATGGAATCTATAAAACTGAACTAACTCAAAATATTAATGAAAATATAGTATCTCAACGATGCTAACACTGCTGTGTAGGGAATAACTCTGTGTTAGTGTGCACATGCTGTGCTGAGATAAGGACCAGTGGGCATTGATCGTATTGTTTTTTTTTGTGTATGTCTCATCTGTAACTTTTGACACAGGGCAGACGCTGCAGAGAGATAGAGCTTTTGTTCATGCACATGAGGGAGACTGTTAAAAGGCTATGTTATTACAATGTGCGAGGAAGCAGAACGGCACACACTTAGACTGACAGCAGAACTCAGGGTCAGAAACATGCTGACAGATGCTCCCTACTCATTTTAACTGGGACTGCAACCATGCTAGTAACACACGACACTAAAATAATGCAGTAAACATTCATTTAACAACATAGCTGGAAAGAAACTGAGAAAAAACATATTTATTTAAATGAAAACCCATTAAACGTGAGCTGTCACATAGAGGATTCTGTAACATGTCAATTAACATTTATAAACATTTTTATAAGGTGGCTTATTCTTTCCTCTTCCAAAAAACACAATTTACATTTTACTATAAAATTCCATGAAATGTGCCATTAGATCTATTACAGTTTTTCACAAAATGAACAGGTTTTTAATCTTAAAGTTCCAATCATAATTGCTGTGGTAAAATAGCGTATTACTCATATTTAGATTTTATGTGAATAGCATCTACTGTGATTTGCAGTTAGTGTGGTCATATTTATACATGGTGCAGACAGTTTCTATCTATAGTTTATTTTTGCACTGCCTTATATTAGACCAGTCTATTTGAGAATATGCAAGCATAAAAAACTGACTGGAAAAATGTAACGTGTTTGGTCAGTACAGCTTGTGAAAGAACAATATATTCTTTCATTTACAAACCATACAAATCTGCATCCATTAAACCATGCATGTTTGCGAGTGAATTTGTACGGATGTATGTGCTCATATTAGTGATGCTGTTTGTGTCTGCGCTGTGGTTAAGACAGATCCTTTAAATAGCGTGTTTTAACTCCGAGGGAATGATCTGATCCCAGCTGCTTCTCCATTTCCAGCTCTCTGCAAACAGACACCTGTGACCTTCTGGATATTTTTAAACTACATTTCTGATAAGCCTCAGAAGCCACTTTAAGTGGTAGTATATGATAAATCGGTGTCATTTTCTGTTACATAATCTTTATAATGTCAGTATCTCTTGCATAATAAATGTATATTATATCTTGTATAACAATGCTGTATAGCAGTAGGTGGTTATGTCCCAAAGAACTCAAATACATGAATAAATAAATGAAGAAATAAGAAAGAGTAGAAGTTTTTACCTGAAAGGCAGCAAATGTAAGAGGAGGTGGAGTGATATTACCACAACTATGAATATTTACAAATGGAGAAATAATAAAATATCAGCGTATTCACAATGGAATTGAGCTACTGTAAAACTCATGGCATTTTAAGTAGAAGAATATGCCCTGAGTCTCTACCTCTTGACTACTTCCACCTCTAAAATCATACAAATAAAAGACTATATTTTCTCAGTGAGTAAAAAAAACACTTAAGTGTTGTGTAACCACAGCTTGTCTACAGCGTCTGCAGACTATTGACTTTCATCAAACGCGCTCTCACTCTTGTTTGTCAGCTCGTAAGCATCGATTTGAACCCCTAACCTTTGCTTTTCTCTCTTGTTCCATAAACCGATTCTGAAAACACTGCAGAGAGATCCTGTGTGGTGGCTGATGAAGGGCGGCTATAGGCAGACTTCCAATGTCTTAACCTTTCCAGAAACAAAAGGAAGCTGTCCACTGGCATATGCAGTCAGCGGGTGATGCTGGCACTGCGTCAGCGTGAACTAGATCATTCTGGAAGCAAAAATCATTTTTTAAAAGTCTTAAATAGGTCATTTACAAGAAAATATTAGACTTTTGACAGAAAGGCTGCGGGCCCTCTGCATTAAACTTGATTAATCAAATTGTGATTCATTTTAAGTTAAGTAAGATGGAAGGAAGCAGTCGACATTTAAAGCCTGCTGAATTGCGTTTGATATGCTAATTCCTAAGGCCTCTAAACTATGATCAAACTTTGCTGAAAACCTGTTGAATATTCATACCAGTATTCTGAAAAAGGCCTCTTAGTATAATTATAAACATTCCCCTTCAGGTTGTGGTATCTTTTTGCTGTGAAATCTCTACTGATCACAAAGTAAACATAAGAATAAATTTGACATTTTTTGTAATATTTCAAGATGAACACTTGCTGGACTGAATTTATTTGTATTTATATTATCTCTACATCATCACTATATTGCACTGCACAATGATACAGAGTGACAACAACTGATATTCATTTTATGTAAGTAGTCTCTTATACATTATAGATCCATTGATTTGCATAAAAAATTATTGTGACTTTCTCAGTTATAAAAAAGTAATTACTGCGAGATATAAATTTAGAATTTATATAAACTATACCATTGTGATGTATAAACATTATAATTGTGAGACATAAACACAGAATTTGAATAACATAAACTTAATGATTATGTTTACTAAAAAAAGTCTGAAATAACTTATTTTTTTATTCCGTGGCAGAAGATAAATAGATTAAAAAATAACCCCTCATAATAATGAGTTTGTATCTCAAAATGTAGAGTTTTGGGAATGTTTGAGTTTATTGTATTTTTGAGTGTATTGTAATTTTGACTTTAAACAAATCCCAAATTGTAAAATATACACACTGAATTGGCGAGGGAAAAAAATATAGAATTGGGAAATACAAACAGCTGTGCGTGCGTGTGTGTGTGTGTGTGTGTGTGTGTGTGTGTGTGTGTGTGTGTGTGTGTGTGTGTGTGTGTGTGTGTGTGTGTGTGTGTGTGTGTGTGCGTGCATGTTTATGTGGTTTATGAGGACACAAATTTGTATAATGACATGGGTATGACATAGGTATTACAAGGAGAAGTTGATTTATGAGGACATTTTCAGTGTCCCCATAATTTAAAACGCTTATAAATCATACAGAGTGAGTTTTTTGAGGGAAAATAGAAATGCACCGTCTCCTGTGAGGGCTAAGTTTAGGTGTAGGGTAGGTGTAGGGCAATAGCACATACAGCTTGTACAGTATAAAAACCATTACGCCTATGGAGAGTCCCCGTAAACCATAAAAAACAACATGTGTGTGTGTGTGTGTGTGTGTGTGTGTGTGTGTGTATAAACAGGGTTATACACCACATTTTCTTGTATCATACTTCCATAAAAGCCTGATGTATTAGGAAATAATTAATAAAGAAAAATAAAGAACGTATGCATGGTTGTTTTAAGAGTTTTGTCTAATGGTTAAGTAAGCGATTCTATAAAAAACCTAAATTAAATAATATTTTTTAATTATTTCATAAATTAGGCTTCATAGGGGTAGAGGGGTAAATAAAATAAAAATAAATTCTGTAAATTTATTTTCACAATAAATTCACAAATAAAAATTCTGTCATATTTTACCCTTAAAATGTGTCTATGTTTTAAAGTCAGTGTTGTGTTTGGACCCCACTGACTTTTTATTGTACATACAGAAACATTCCTCAGAATATCTTATTTTGTGTTCTGCCACCTTCTTTCCACAAGAAAGAGTAGAAATAATCTACAAAGTAAGTAAAGTGCTAATTATGCATCATGTAAACTTCTTCAGAAGTATGAGGTAGTTGTGCCAGTAACTTCCCATGCATTCAATTTCAAAGTTCCTTTGATTGTTTTCAATTAGACGTTCAAAAGAAAATCATCACACAATCTCATCAAGTACTGAATGGTAGAATCAGATAGGAAGCCACAAACCTGCAGCCATGACTATTATCAGATATTCAGAGTGTGATATTTCCATCAGGCGTGGCGGTGCTCCAGTGCTGGGTGAGCATAAAAAAGATGCAGAATAGACAGAACAGATTCAGGATGATCAAGAATGTTTTCACCCAGACTTGATGATCATCACAAAGATAACAGATTATGACACTCCTCGCTTTGATTTATTCTGCTTGTCTTCACCCCGGTGGGTAAATTAAATAGCGTTATCATGTTATGCCACTGGCAGAGCTACTGTGGATGTGGCAGAATGATTTGTAAACTTTCCTTTGAGACAATTATAGAATATGGCAATCCTTCATTGGCTCTACCGCCAATGTAGTCAAGAATGAGTAATTATGCCCCGGCCGAGGGACTGACTGAGAGAGATAAGGCAGGAAATGAAGAGCAGAGCATTATTTTCCAGGCTGATAGTGCATGTTATTGCTATGATAATTGAGAGTAAACATTTCTTTAACACACATTGGCTTGTGTGCTGATGTGTGATTTGTGCATCCACATCCCCTGATGACGAGACACTGAATGAGACCCGACGGTGCGCACATATGCACAGACTCTGGGTGTTAATCATCTAATCAGACAGATACACTGTAAAGAGTTGGGCTTCCTCACACTGGCTGAACCTACTGGAGAACCTCCTTCTGAAGGTGCCTTAAAATATATATATTGAAGCCTTTCTTTCTGATCAGGTTATTGGAGGAAACCTTGACTTTATAGTTGTTGATAGAAATCATGGGTTTCATTTTGGATTTAGCTCAGAAAATGATGGGGTTTGAAACATTAAACTTTAAAAATAAATGTTCTTTATTGGCATCTATGGTTTCATTCGGAACATTTTGACATCGATAAAATCTTTTCATTGTTCTCTTTATAGCTGAGAAAAAGTTTATTAGGTTTTTAAACTGTACTTCACACTAATTAAATATTATTATTTTAAGAACTGATCACTGGAAGGTTCTTTGTTTTAATGTGTTTGCTCATAAATTCGTAGCTTTCTGATTACATGAAAATGTTTTTGTGCTTGTCATTCGGTTATTTTATGATGAATAGGAACAGAAAGTGCTGTAAAAACAGTGTCCATTAAGAAAATGAGCATTCTTTCTATTCTAAAATTTAAGAGAACGTTTTAATTGAAAAGCTTAATTGCTGATACAGGATAATGCAATGCAGTCATCTTAAAGGGGTCATATGACGTTGCTAAAAAGAACATTATTTTGTGTATTTGGTGTAATGCAGTGTGTTTATGCGGTTTAAGGTTCAAAAACTGATTATTTTCCACATACTGTACATTATTGTTGCTCCTCTATGCCCTGTCTTTCTGAAACTCGTCGATTTTTACAAAGCTCATCATTCTGAGAAGCGAGGCTTGTTCTGATTGGCCAGTTATCCAGTGTGTTGTGATTGGCCGAATACCTCAAGCTGAGACGGAAATGTTACGCCCCTTACCGTATTGGGATGCCGTGTCCCGGCGTGACGACACAAAAACTGCATTTAACCGCATTTGTCTGCATTTGTGATCAGAGAAATGACAAACAACAAGCACTACTCTACACTGCTCAAAACTCAGGTTTGAATCGTCAGTAGCAGAAACGTACTTACAGACTGTGAGTCAGAAGCACCAGACTGTCCGTACAAAGTTGGAATTTCACACTTTATAGAAACAGTCTTTGTGAAAGACAGCATTGTAGGCTACTTTTCCAGGTTCAGGAAATAGTCCTCCATAAAATGCGCTGCACACACTCTAATATTTGGGTTGAACTGTTCTGGAACTGTGTTTTAAATACAACTTAACCACTGATTTCTAGTTGTGTCTTTTGGAAGCCCAAACAAAGTACTTTCACTTCCACAATGAAACACAGCATCTCCAGGACATGGAGCCGGTGGCAGCAACAATACTAAAGAGAGAATAATAGTTTCGCCTTCTTTCATTGCATAAACATTTGGACGGTCTTATGCTAATTTTTTCACACCGTGATGTAGACATGTGGGGGCATGTTTGAATGAGCCGTTTTAGGGGGGCGTGGTAGAGTCTTAACTTTTATAAAGAATATCTCTTTGGTTTTGAGACTTTAGTCTTTGCCACTTCAGGGATCTATCTATGCACAAACAGCTTGTATCACTTCAAAGAGAAAGGAAAACCTGAAATTGCATCATATGACCCCTTTAAACACTTTTGGTGAAAGTGAGAATTAGCAGCACTATCTTTTAAATATGCTTAGTTTTTTTTCAGCCCCCAGTCTGGGAATGCAATTGAATAGGAGTGGAGTTATAAAATAAATTTGTACCTAAGGTTATGATTCACTGGCTAGATATGTGATGAAGCAATATATTTGTCTGTTAATGCACAAAGTTGTTCATTTTAGAAAAGCAAATTCAAATATTAAATTTGAAGGAAAATAACAGCAGTGTAAAATCTGTAGCTTTGTAGCATCCCGTTATTTCTCGTTTTCTGTTTGGTACCTTATAAAGATTGCCTGCTCCATTGTTAGGTTATGATTTTTGTTGTTGTTTATAAGTCATTTCTGAGAGTTCTGATTTATTTTCTCTCTCTTATGTTCTTTGAACTTGTCATGAGAGAAACAAAACTTTTCAAAACTGAATCGGATCACAAAATTATTAATTGTTCACTTGTCACTGGTCAGAATGGTGTCAATGCAATGAAAACTCCGGTCCAACATGCTTAAAAACACCTCTTACCATTTATTTTATTGGAATTGTAGTCTTGCGTAGCCAGACCTTCAGACTGGTGGCTGAAGGTCTGGAATAGATGACCGCTTTCATTGGCCAAGGCCCGCCCATGATGCCGTTTGACCGACATGTCAAACAACCAATCACAGTTTGTTTCGTTCATCATCACGTTTCGGGGCGTGGAAATGTCGCCACAATAACAAACCGGTGTGTGGAACTCTCGGATGTATTATAAAGATTCTATGCCATGAACTTTAAATATTTCACATACTTTTGAAAATCCAGCGTTTAGTTGAGTCTGATAAGCGGTCGTCGTCACATTTGTAAACACAATTTCGCGAGGGGGTTTGACACCACGGCACCTTTGTTTCCAGGCAGGACCCATACGTCTCCCAGAAATCCTGTATAATTCAACCAATCCAGTGATGACTTTGAAACTCCTGAAGTGTTTCCAAATAAGTGTACCATATGCATCAGAAGTTTAGCCAACGGTCCGATGGCGTGACGTCTGAGGCTGAGACTATTGGAAGTGTAATCTATTAAATGCATTTAACAAATCATCTAATACCATTAAATATAAAGTGTCTTGCAGGGCTTGTTCTGTTTGTTTTATGCAGAGCTGGTTAATCAGGCCAATAAAAGACTAATAGAGCTCTACAAATGTATAAAACTGATCAGTGATGGGTTCACAGAGATTGTCCACTGGCGGACCATTGAATTAGTCAACATTTTCGAAAATGCTATGATTTGCTGCAATCAATACAGTACGTGCATGAACGTGAATGAATCAACTGGTACAAAGCAAATGATTCCCAAAAGTTTCAAAGTCTCCTGAAGCAGTGTTTCGAAAGCACTTATCACTACTATGAAATGCCTGGTGTGATGACTTTTGATTTATACCTGCTGTTTTGAATTAATTTGCCCTTTCAGATGTTGTGTGGCATTTGACCTTGCCTGTTTTTCGTTTTACTCTTTGTGGATTTAATTATTGAATTGCTTGCTGATCTTCTATTAAACTATATGCACATGTATTGTCACCTTAGACTTTTCTCTAATCTGTTACAAGCCTGTAGGCCACTCTACCAAAACCCCTTTAAGGCAAGCATCTAAACAAAGTTAGCAAAACAAGCCTAGTGCTGCAGTACACAGGCTTCACTACACTGAAAAAAATGCTTTCTGTGGGGAACAGCTTTAACATTGTTGCCATTAAACATTAGTTTTGGATTGAGCTATTTTTATATAGTTTAAACTGAAAAATAAGGCACAGAGAGAATTTTGATTCAGTTTACAGCACTTTTCAGTAATTCCTATGGTATCTGCAAACAGTCCCTGCACACTGTCCACCTTATCTGCCCTAAATAGAATTACTAATATCACATAGAATTTAGGATGGATAGTATGCACATTGGGGCGCCACCGCAACCACAGGCAGTGTTTGACTGTCGCAAAAATATGATTGCTTATTAAGGCACATGTGATCCAAGTTGACGGTTTTCCATTGGGAGAAGCGCAGAGGTTAGTACTCTACTATAAGGCCATGGGTGCATGCCAAATTGCATACTTCCCTACTATTTAGTAGCCAAATAAAAAGCCTGCGAGAAAAGTAGTATTTCCAAATTCACAGAACTCATAAAAGTAGGCAGAAAGTACTTACTACTTTCTACTACTGACTGTCTTCTGATGAGATTCTGCATACGATGCACACTTTACTATACCATGAGGCCATAGGAGAGGACTTGTGAATGGCAGTGAAGCGACACAACGGACGCTGGTTGGACATATAATAATTACACAGTGAATGTAGAATATCTGAATTACATTACAGAGATTCATACTATATATAACATGCTTTTTAATGGTTGAAAGTTATTATTTATTCAAAAGAAGTAACTACTACTGTTCCTGTGGTTCAGTGGTTACAGCATGCGTTAGCAGCGCAAAGGTTGTGGGTTCGATTCCCAGGGAACTCTGACTGACTAAAAAATGTATAGCTGAATACCTTAAGTCCTTTGGAAAGCGTCTGCTAAATAAAATTAAATGTACTATCAGACAGTGTGTTATTCTTAAGGCAAAAATTTCTTCCCTTTTATTATATTTTCATTTTTTTTTTTTTTTTTTTTTTAACTGAGGAATCAACCTACAAATGACTAACTAGTTATCTTCGCATATTAGGCAGTTTTGCTAACTTCAACCACATATCCTCTATTCCCCCCCCCCTCGCCCAAATACAAGTCCATTTTCTATGACTTTTTTGTGCCTAAGTCTATCACAGAGGCTTCATTTCTCCATAAACCTATTTCAGTGATATCTGAAAGACCGATAGCTTACAGCACCTTTAGCCATTTTAAATGCTGTATTTGTGCACATGGAGCAGCAGTATAACTGATGTGATTCCTACTAATGTTTGTCTAATCAATGAAGCAGAAGGAAGAGTTCAGTGTAACGGTGAAGATGAAGGATTTGACCAGTGAGCTGGAAGTACAGGTTATTAATGGACCTTCTAGTACGCAAATGTGCTCACCACTACATAACACTTTTAATAATAACTTGATTTTTATTTTGAACTTCAAAAGAGCCCATCTTCAGGTCTCTATGATGCACAGGTCCCTAGATATGGCTTGTCTAAGGGATTTTTCAGCTTGTTTTATGACACACATGATGCTGGATAAGATATGCACCATGTTTTATACATTAGGCTTAGAATTAATAACAGTAACGCTTTCCTTAAACAAAACATGACTTTAAAAAATGTAATACACCACCTTACTTTTAACTTTTAACATTTGTAACTTGAGGTAAACTTGAGGTTATCCTGCTATTTTAAATGTATAGTCTGTTATGCTGCTTGATGTTGTTGCAAACTGGCATTAATTATTAAATTATTTTATTTATTAGCATATTCATAAACAAACTTGTTTGTAGCGCAATAGTTTTACAGTCTACTTAATTTGGTATCTTCCAGTTATTTGAGCGGCAAATGAATTAGAAATCTTGCACATTCACAGAAAATAGCTTACTTCTGCATTGCAAAATAAGGTGAATAATATCTTGCCATTTCAAGCATCACCCAGTTTGCTCAATGTAGCTATTTTGTGCTTTCAGGGGCTGAAAAATGCTGTAAATGGCAGATTGGCCATGTAATTCCCTGAGATTGGAACCTAATACTGTATCTCTGTGTTTTCATCACATTTGCCGTAATGTAATTGGGAAAATCACTGACATTTAGTGCTAGTATACTGGACACAATGCATCTAATCATTTAATCAGACCAACATACACATGCACACCTGCTTCCTCTCTTGCCATGCCAGATCATAGCCAGGAGCTTTTTTTTTTCTCTATTTAAAGACTGAAATGTGAGGCAGTAAAACGTTCCAAAGAAACTTTACAAGAACAATCCTGTAAGGGGCTCAGCCACATCCTCTAATATCTTAATGCAAGCATGCTGTGGGGATCTATAATGAGGCTCTGTTAGCTGCTTCTGACTGTGAGGAATCGCTGTGTCTCCTCTAGCTCACTGTACAACCGATTTTAGAGACAGTAGGTCTAACCTCTGCTCTTATTCAGTCGCTGGGAAACTTGAATAACCTAACGGTTAAAGAAGAAGAACAATTTGCCTAGTTGCTTAATGTCACTTGTTTTCCTCAGCACTAACACAACTATTTATTCAACATAAAAATTTAAAATTTGGACAAACAAATTCCAGATGCCATACCAGTACGCTTATTTGTCTAAATTATTTATTCACTAATCAGATAATAACAGCTAATTTGCATCTCATTAATAGATTGTCTCTGGGAATAATTAACATAGTTGCTTTTCTTGCCAATTTCTTTTGTTGAGAACAATGTTAATTAAAAATTAATGAGTGTCTCAATGGCACACAACAATATTACTGAAAGTGCAAACAAAGCATGCAATCGTGTGTAATCAGCAGCCACTGGAGAAACAGGGGACAGAGTAATTGGCAAAGGAAATGCTTTCATCTGTATCTATGTATTGTATTTTGATGGCAGATAAATAATTTAAATTTTCTGAAATAAATATAAGCAGTGCCTGCTCATGATGGTAATTTGTTGTGGCCAGGGAATTGCTAGGCAGCTAAAAACATTTTTTGAGGTGGTTGCTAGGGTGTTCTTTTGGATGGCTGGTAGGCGGTTGCTTACTGCCCCAATGACCTCATCCCTAGGGGGATGGCATGGCATGGCATGGCATTCTCATCTGATGTAAGTTTATCTGACTTTTGAGCCCGTTTCATCCGCTGGGTGAAAATCATACATCCAATTAAAATAAGCATCCTTAAGAATCTGAACAATTTGAAGTTGTCTATCTTTCATGTCCATTACACAAACATTGGTTAATGAACATATTAAGACAGTTCGGATTCGGAAATTAAACGTCCATTGAGTGGCGCTAAAAGGTTGATGCTTTTATGCGTTTGTAATTAAAAACACCACCTACGCTTAACTCTACACTAAACCTAACAGATAGTGTTAACAAAAGCAAATGTGAGAAAAGCACATTTGCTGAAGCAGCTCGCATCTAGAGCTCCATTGTGGAGTGTTGTGACTCATGTTTTACTGGACTTAAACCTGAGGTCTGCAACACTGGTACGATGCTGTGTCAGTTTACTACATTAGGAAAAAGCCATACAAATTGGAGCTAATTATGTGATGCAGACGTCAAAATGTATTCGTTTACAAATTATTCACTACAGTAAGGGTGCATAACAACAAAATATTGTGCAAGGAATTGCGAGAATAAGTCTTTATTTAATCTCCTTTGCTCTCCTTCATTATTTAATATCTATAAGGCTTTAATCTCCTTCGCTTCCGGCTTCGCTTTTTTTTGGACGCTCTTGCTTATTGCTCTGCCCATTGCTCCCTTTTTTCGTACTTTACTCAGATTTCTCTAAGATTTTAACTTCAGCAGATCAGCACAGTGATCAAACAACAATTTTTTGGAAAAAATTGCCTCCCACTGCCAGCAGCTTACATTCCGGAGACAGATAAATACAGCTGTCTACATTCAAACAGACGAGAGAAAATGCCTCTCGTGGAATCTACATGAACTGCCACAGACTTCTACAAAGGATTGTGGTTCTTGAAACAAAGTTACTTGCTGGACTTCGAAAACAGGTGGAAAACACAGCAGATCGTCATCACAGACCTCCTCAGCATACAGCCGGTGAGTCCTGTGAATCTAAACAATTTATACCAATTGTAGAGGAACAAGCTGAAACTGATCCACAGACTAATCGGTGGCACAAACAGGGAGCAAGATCCAAACGACATGCTGCTTCCTCAAGCAATCGTCTCTGATGTGAACAAGTTCAGTCGTTCATTAGTGGACCACTTCCAGCAAGGGGAACAAACATGATTTCACGACTGCTTGGGCTGAATACATGGCTACAAAGATCCTCTGGTTTAAAAGGAGTCATCAACATTGACAACTTCTGGGGCATTTTTTGGGGCCATAGACAACTGTTTAAACTGGATGGCCTCCACCCAAACAAACTTGGTGCAAGAGTGCTAAAGGACAATATCTATTTCTCCCTCCGTCATCCTTCATTGGTGTGTGCCAATGGACAGAGTATGAGTGGTCACAGGACTTCATATCAGCTTCAGAGTCATCATGTTGTTGACATCTCATAAGGACACTGATAACACCATGCAGCAAATAAAAACACTGCTCATGGACATCCCTGCTGAGCCCTGCCCACAGAGCTCATCACAAACAGATTGTGACGTACTACAACAGCTTCAAGACTCAGCACCCAAGGGTGACTCTCTGGAAAACAGCCAGGGAAGCCAGGACAACATTTCACAGCCACCGGAAACACCAGAGCCAGAGCCAAGCTCATCAGACACATGATCTCTCTCTCCAACATCTCTACTTCTAAGCTTCTCACAGAAAATGGAGGAACTGGTGCATGCTGGGACCAAAATCTCCCACTCCTTTGCTGCAAGCCCCCAGATATCAAAAAAAAAAACGGCGGGGCTCCTAACACCAAAGACTGCAGGCCCAGCTCATCCTCCTCCTCCTGTGAGAGCTCTCCAACCACTGCCACAACGCCAGGGCCCAAACCCTCCTCCATCGGCTCTAGGTGAACCAAAAACATCTGATAACAGCTCTCAGTGATATGTGTCGGGTCCCCGCTATATAGCAGCAACATTCACAAATGTTTACAGAACAAGCGAGAACCCAGTATGCCTGTAGCCTCCTCTATCTCTGTTTTATCACGTGATAGAAGGTCTAAGGCCTTCTCAAGCCGTACGGCTGACGCATCAAATCTGCAACCTGTAATGCATCAGTCTTAGATTGCTGTAGAGACAAAATGTAATTCCATCAAGTCAGCATTTTTAAACATTCGCTCACTAAAAAATAATACATTTCTGATCAATGATTTAATAACCACAAACTACCTGGATTGTTTGCTTCTTAATAAAACATGGCTAGAAGACAGCTGCAGTGTAACAGTCCTAAATGAAACAGCCCCTCCTAACTTCAATTTCACAAGTGTTTGCAGGACTGTTGGGAGAGGTGGAGGTGTAGCTGTTATATTTAAATATGTTTACCAATGCAAGCAAGTGTCATTTGGTCAGTACTTGTCTTCTGAATACCTAGGTATTGTGCTGAAAGGTGCTCCACGCATTCTGTTTATCATTATTTACTGGCCTCCTAAATGCTCTCCAGCCTTTGTTAAAGAGTTCATAGAACTGTTATCAATGATTTGGAGCTCTCTAAAAATATTCTTAGACTCTTTAAGAATACGGGCCCAGGTCTGTAACATAATTAGCTCAGAAGTAAAGATGGGCAGAGGCTCTCCAATCTTTGAAAAATTGCATACAATGATTGTGGAATACTTTAAAAACAACGTTCCTCAACGTCAAATTGCAAAGGCTTTGCAAATCTCATCATCTACAGTGCATAACATCATCAAAAGATTCAGAGAAACTGGAGAAATCTCTGTGTGTAAGGGACAAGGCCGAAGACCTTTGTTGGATGCCTGTGGTCTTCGGGCCCTCAGACGACACTGCAACCATCATCGGCATGATTCTGTTATTGACATTACTAAATGGACCCAGGAATACTTCCAGAAACCACTGTCGGTAAACACAATCCGCCGTGCCATCTGCAGATGCCAACTAAAGCGCTATCATGCAAAAAGGAAGCCATATGTGGACGTCGTCCAGAAGCGAGTTCTGTGGGCCAAGGCTCATTTAAAATGGACAAAGTGGAAAAAAAAAAAATATGATCAGACGAGTCAGACGAGTACATTTTTGTTGGAAATCACGTGTCCTCCAGGCTAAAGAGGAGAGAGAGACCTTCCCATTCAGTTTCTCGTGGCTCACCACCTCATCTTTGTAAATTACCTTTTCTTACTCCGCTCAAAAGCTTCTTGTCAGAGTTGATGCCCCATGTGTATAGTCCTTAAACCTTCTCACCTTTGTTAAATTATAATACACTCTTTATACACTGTTGTAATACCTGCTACCTATAACAAGTATAACTGTGACTCATATTGTAAAGAGACAGAAGAAAAAGTAACAAAGAATCATATTCACATGTACACCAGAGACACATGAATCAGGAAGCCGCAGTGTACGAGTGGGCGCATAACCCATTTCAGTCCTGTGACTTGGCAAGAGAAATAACTAAATTGCATATTGGAGAGAAAGACCTTGATATTATAGCACATCCATCCCTGATGATTCAATAATGTAATTCAAAGGGTTCATGCTATGTGGAGAACTGTTTCTCTTTTTATCGACGCAGGAATGCATTCATCATTTATATTCTCTGGATGGCCTTTGGCCTGCGTATTGAGTATGCAGGCTTATTTTAGGATCGGTCGAAATGATGCACATTTATGAACACAGAACATGTCATGAGTTATGTTAGTTTTTCTGTAAGATTGGCCGTTTCAGAGATGCCTTCTTGGGCTGTGGTAATCAGACATTGTCTCTTTTCTTGGGCTGGGAAGAGGGAAATGATATGGAGAGAACCTTATGTGTCTATGATCGTGATTATATTGTGATTGGAAGAAAATGAACTTATAATTTGCAGTGTATCCTGTAGTGTATTTGTGTGTTATTTACTTTGAGAATTGGGTGTAGTAATCATGTTGTTATTATGTATTGCTTTCATCTGCACTGGGAAAAGCTACATGCTCATAAAGCTGTATCCATTACTATGATTAAAAAGAGATACAAACAGTTGAATGTAACAATACAAAGTGGATCCACATATGCAGTTGCACCCCTTAAAATCTCTACAGAATCTTTAAAGGAATAGTTCACCCAAAAATGAGCAATTTTTGAAAACATACTCACCATCAGGCCATCCAACATGTAGATGAGTTTGTTTCTTCATCATAACAGATTTGGAGAAATGTTGCATCACTTGCTCACCAGTGGATCCTCTGCAGTGAATGGGTGCCGTGAGAATGAAACAGCATTGTGAAAACATCACAATAATCCACACGACTCCAGCCCATCAATTAACATCTTATCAAGAAAGTGAAAAGGTTGTCTCGTCTGAATCAGGAGAGAAATATAGATCAAGAGCTGTTTACAAGTCCAAAACAGCTCTAAACAAAAATGTGATAAACTTTTCACTGGAGGAAGTGTTATTGTGGATTATTGATGCATATTTTGGCCAGAAGTGCTGGTTTAAAGATAGAACGGTTAAATTATAGATTTTTTTTTGCAAGAAAAAAGACATTAATTTATGGACTGGAGTAGTGCAGTATATAATTAACAACAAAACAAAAGAGGACAAACACCTTGCAGGGATATGTGAGGAATATAAATGTATGCATGTGCATAAACATAAGCAAATCCTATGGAAATAATCATATTCAGCTATGTCATGTGGTTATAATCAGGTTGTGTTTTTCTCTATTTAATATTGTCTGCTCACCACCCTCAATATAATCTTGACAAGACTGATCTCCTCTCTATTTCAGTCGAAGGTCACCTAGTGTTTGCTTTCAGATATGCAAAAACGTTCAACCTTTTGTGGACCGCAATACAATTGCCCGCTCCTGCAACATTATGCTTAACAACATAAAGCAAACAGCTTCTAGTTTTATAGCAAAGCAAAACAGAAGCATGCAAATAATCAGTTTCAAAAGAGTGCCGACTGAAAGATTTCATATTTTCTAGGACTTTATACAAATTGAAAAGTAACTTCTTTAATATCATGTCTATGACTCATTCGTAAATTCAAGAATTTATATTTTGTGAGTTCGGCAGTCAGTCTTACAGAGAGCATAACGAAACTGGATATAGGACATCGAGACTATTTTTGAGCTGGCACAGCGTTAAACATGCAGTTCTTGACCTCTGCTCAGCTTTTTGTGTCATTTCACAGCCAAACTACTGCATCTTTTTTCTTGCTGGACTACCAGCATCTGCCCTCTGTCTCCTCGAGCACAATATGTAGCCACACAAGTTGCTTTAACCTCTGGACGTTTTCTTTTTATGCCTCTCCTCGGGTCCTGACACTTGCTGCCAGTATTTTGTGGAATTCATTTACCACTCATCTTACCACACATCTTATACCACCCAGAGCAAAGTTGCATTGATCAGAGGGTGTATATATGAATATATGGATGGGATATATTAGTCAGGGAAGAATGTGATGGAAAATGTGTGTCTTAAAATCTCTGAATTTAATTGCAGACTTTGGTATCCTGTAAAACCTGAGCTTATTTTGTGACGTGAAAAGCTAAATATGAAAAAGAAATCAGAGGAACAGAATAAACTCAATTTACTCTAAATTTTCCATTTAATCTCACTGCTGTCTAAACAATTGAAGATTAAAAATATATATATTCAGATATACTTGTAAATATATTTACAAAAATATACAAAACAGGCAAAACATGTATTGCTAAAATAGATGTTACAATATATTTACATAAATATATTTTAGAAGTTTAGTTATGTATTTATATTAATATCCTTATATATTCTTTACATATGAATATATCTATAGTCAGAAATACATTTCGTATTTACCCAAACTAACTCCTAAAGTACATTTTGCAATATAATTGTATTTCCATTTAAAAAATTATATTTTCTTAATCAGTGCTTTTTGCAGCATATACTTAGATGTTACACCAGTATTTCATCATCACACAATGTAAAATCAACAATCTATCGTTATGCACTATATGCATTTTCTTTGAACTGTTGCAATCGTTGTGTGAGAAGCAAAGCATTTTATTTAGAAAATTATAATTGATTATTTAAAAAAGTATTTTAAAATGGACCGTGTACATCTATAATGATCCTCTGGCTTATAACTAAGTCTAGTAGATCCATTGAAGTCTTAAAGTCACCCTGAGGAACGAAGAGCCTCTTACTAATCAAGATCAGCGGAGGAGCTTTACTCACAATCAGGCCTTTCTCACGCATGCCTTCAGCTTCACATTCTTCCACTTAAATGAGCCAAGGCGTGGTGTCTGATCGGTAGAGATTAGAGAAAGCAGACAAAGATTCACTGGAGAGTCTAATCTCAGCTGGCATCTGAGTATCCATTCATTGCATCTGAACCCCTGCATCTCCTTCTTCTCCTCCTTCCCAGCAGCACCTCCTGCTCTCGCTACGGTGCTCTTGCTGCAAGCCAGTGGCAGTTCTTATGTAGTAATCCAAAGAGATTTTCGTTTCCTACCGGGTCTGCGGCACAGCTGCCACTGTGGTTTACATGCACCCATTCACACATTTGAAAGGGAGATGTTTGTTGAGAAAGCTGATCTCAGGATTACTGTTGTGCCCACATCACTCTGCTCAACCTGTGAAGTGGTGAAGTTATATGAGGAAAGAATTTCATATGATTAGTATTATGCACATGAAACTGATGCAACTGAATTGATTTTGGGGTAACATCATACAGAATATAAATTGCAGTAGAGGTCTTCTTGAGGATCACTTAAGATTTTAATAACATTCTCATATAATTTACTCACACGCATTACTTTATTTCATCATTAAAACAAAGTTCTTGTTTTTATATTTATAACATATGCTTAAGCAATATCACATGAGTGCTGTCTTCCCAAATATCTGCATGATTACAAATGTGATATTGATTTTATACAATTCAAAAACAAGACATTAATATGACTTTGTAACGCTGACTGACTCGGTTGAGTATTTGAATCCATATGCAGAGTTTTTTAAGGCTCAACAGCTCAATCAAAGTAGATGAAGAGCGGGGAAGCGTGGTCAAAAACAAGCAAAGGGTCGATAACAAATACAGCAGTCCAGACAGCAAACAAATCCAAAACAGATATCTAAGAGACGAGGTCAGAAACAGGCAGAGACGTAAACGTGCAAACAATAGAGGGAATGTCAAACGCTTGGTAGAGACAGGGTAAACTGGCAATACTTCACAACATGATGTACAAACAACATGGCTTATAACAGGTGTAGACAGGAAGAGGAAAGAGAAGAACTGGCAGTGTTCAGTATTCGGGAGATGGCTCCCTCTGGTGGTTGGAGGAATGGATGGCGAATGCAGATGTTACAGACTTACATTGTAGACACAGCATTGTATCCGTTTCTTTTTCTTCTTCATGTGGGAATCCTTCGAAGACATTTGAGACTCATTATAAGGGTCTTTAGTTTCAGAGGTTGCACTCTTTATATTTTAGGATACTTTCACTTTAACTTTTTCACACTCCGTCCCGCCTGCGTTACCTACTGTTCAGCTGCGAAAATGGAGCAAAAGACAAGGTGTGCAAATGGAGTAACTGATTCATGTGCCATCAAAACAAAAGCAAACAAAAAGGTGACATGAAATTTGTTCTAATATTGTAATATTTTGAGATAGTGACTTTTGACTTTCATTAGCTGCAAGCTCTAATCATCAAAATTAAAACAAAAACACTTTTTAAATGTTTTACTTTACATGTAATGAATTTAAAATAGAAGAAACTTTTCACTTTTTGAAATAAGTTACTTTTAGTAGACTTTATCAAGATATTATATTTTTTTGAGATGCACCTGTAGTGCATGTTACATGTCTGTGTTTTTTGTCTCTGTTCCCCGGTGACCTAGTTTTCCCCAGTCGGTTAATCATTCTGTTCACCCGGTGTCTTGTTAATTATCCCATTAGTTCCCTTTGTTTGGTTCATGTTTATCAACCTTCAGTTCTACTCTGAGTCTTCATCCGGTCTCGTCAATGTTAAGTTGGTTTCCAGGCCTGTTTTCCTCGATTATTTGTATTAAAATACTATTTGTTGATTTCTTTCGTCATTTGTACAACCAACGCGTGACAGTGCAACCCTTACAGATATTAACTATGGTTGATTTTCATATGGGAATGAAAATATAATGAAAGGGAATGAAAAAATACAAAATATCTCAGCATTTCTCAGAACTGCATGATAGAAACTCACAACTGCAAGTTATAAAGTCAAAATAGCGGGATATGTACTTGCACAAACTCGCAATTCAGATTTTTGTTTTGTTGTTGTTGCAAATGTGAGTTTTTTTTATCTCGCAATTCCAGCTTTGTTTATCAGAATTGTGAGATACAAACACGCAATTTTGACTTATAAAGTCCAATTTTCAGGGAGAAAATACTGTTTTCCTAATTGCGAGTTTGTCTCACAATTCTGAGAAAGAAAATGTAAGAATTGCGAGTTTGTATCATGCAATTCTGAGAGAAAAAGAGTTGTGAGAACTAAGTAGGACCCAATGTACTATGTTAATATTAAGGCATTTTCCATACAGATTTTTACTGGTGTTTTACTCATATTTTGAATTATGTATGGTGTAGTTGTGTGTTTTAGGGTTAAATGAAATGCCTGTGAATTTAAAGGTTTAGTTCACCCAAAAATCCCCAAAATTAAAATTCTGTCAGTAATTACTCATCCTCATGTCATTTCAAACCCGTGAGACCTTCGTTCATCTTGATCAAGGTCCAGAAATGTTGCAAGGAGATCGGTAAAACAGTTCATGTGACATCAGGGGTTCAACCGTCATTTTAAGAAGCTACGAGAAACAATAATAACAACTTTATTCAACAGTTCGTCTCCTCTACGTCAGCGTAGCGCCATTTTGGAGAATATCCACTGAACGCAAACTGTGTAAGTTCCTCTGTGTCAGTCACAGTCATTTATTCATTTTCTCGCAGCTTCTTAAAATGATGGTTGAACCCCTGATGTCACGTGGACTGTTTTACCGATCCTAGCTTCATTTCTGTGCCTTGATCATGTAAGGACCCTTGCTGTCTATGGAGGGTCTGATAGCTCTCAGAGTCCATCTAAAATATCTTAATTTGTGTTCCGAAGATCTGACGGCTTTGGAACAACATAATGGAGAGTAATTAATGACAAAATTATCATGTTTGGGTGAACCATCCCTTTAACAGGGGATGTCCTGGCAGAAAATTACCAGTACATTTTTCTGGTTTTATATTTTATATGTTTTTATTATACAGTGTCTGAATTAACATGGAAAAGCCTATACAGGATTGAAACAACATGATTTAAATTTTTAAAAATTTCTTTAAAAAGTGGGTTTCTTAGAAGGATATAACAATATGAAGCAGTTTGTCGGAGAAATGTGTATACCGGTGTTTATCAGGCTGTCTGTTTTTGTCTTTGACAGCTGTGAATACAATAACAGAGTGCGATGTAACCCAGGTGGAGTCGCATCATTCAGGGGACATTCAGCAACACTGCTACTGACATGTTTAGCACATCTGAGGGCCCGCTGGCCTCACAGTTCAGTTGACAAACTGACACACTCACACACCCAGAGGGACCGTCACACAGCTTCTCTCTCACACACACACACACACACACACACACACACACACACACACACACACACACACACACACTCACACACACTTCAGAGAAGAGGGGCTGGCACCCCTGTAGTCCGGTCTTAACCCTTCCAAGCTGCTTGCTGGCAGAAGAAACGGTCTGCCACATTGCCCGAGGAACAGCTCGTTTCCTCACAGCAGTTCTGACACTTCATGAGGACAGGATTTTTTTTCTGATTATGTAGCAAAGCATGTCAGAAGCAGTGAAATAAAATAACTAGCTGGGACTCTAAATGTCTCTAAAAACTGCTCAAGCTTGAAGTACCGTCTTCATGATTTTCTTCATGATAGTTCTTCAAATTAAACTATAAAGTCAGCATAAAATCTTTGTTTTATATGCATGTTAATGAAATTATTGTGAACAGTCCATGCATGTGTTTCATTTATATTTAAACTGACCATGCCACACATACCAGTGAAAATGACAGACTTCTTTCTGGTGATGTAAGATTATGATTATATAGCAATGCATGTCAGAAGCACCAAAATAAAAACACTCTCTTCTGTTTAAAAGATCTGATATTTTTGTTGATTTCTAGGACTTTACATTTTTTGTTTGTTTATTTAGTCAAAAAATTAACATTCATCCTTCTTTTTTCACAAACAAATTTCATCGTAACAATTAAGAACCACTTTCGTGATTTTGCACGCCCATAATCAGCATAGTTTTTTTTAATTTAAAAACTCATGTTAAAGTCAGCCTTATTTTAAATTTTCCCCGATTGCATGTTTTAAATTTCACATATTTTCTAAATGCATGTTATTGATTTTTATTGTAAATGGTTCATCGATGCATATGTATGTTGTGTTCTTTTTTTATTGACCTTGTGATTGTTAATCAAAATATTATAACTGTATCTCTTCCGGTGAAACAATAGACTTCTTTCTGGAGGCGTAGGCAAACCTCCTCCAGTCATTTAGTCCACTTAAGCCCACTCTTGCACTCCTGAAGCTCACGTTCATCTGGTCCAGTTTCGAGTGCAATTGCATGGAAGATCAGGCCTGATGCTACTTTAAGTGGCCACAGATTGAAGTTAATGAAAAAAACTATAAATTATAAATAAAAATAAATAGTTAACACAGCAGCCATCCGTTTGCATGTGTCCATAGACAAAAAGACAAACAAACAAAACAATGCACAGATATGCAGTACAAACAATAACCCCTCTGAACGTAGTCTACCTCAAACTCAACCGCAAAATGAATTGATGTAGTCCACTAATAGACATCTTTATTAGCTTAGAACCTGAATGGACCTGATATGGTGTGAATATTTTGCTGTGCTACGGTTCTATGAAAAACTGAATTGATTTTGAAAAAACTGCTTTTGTCCTAAATATTTTTCCCACAATCACAGTCATGTTCAGCCTTTATTAAAGATTTAGAAAATAAATTGAGTGTTCTTCATCATGTAATAGGCATCTTCATACAGATATTATCAGGTGTGTAAAAGCATCTGAATTTATGTTTCTCAGGATATAAAACAAGTCGTTTGTCCAAAGTTTTGACAGCTGCTCATTAAAGGACTGTGTAAAATCTGCCAGAAAGCTTTGGATGGGAAGTTGAAAATGTTTTGTGCTGGCACTGTCTACACAGATCATATCTAAATAATCAAATTAAAACTTCTTTACACATTAAAGATTTCTCTCATAAACTCGTGTTAGATATTTATTAGTGAACATTTGTGTCAATTCACTATAACAAAAATAAAGATTCTTTACCAAGATTTAGTTTCTTGGTAGAAACTACTGAATCCAAAACGTTCATTTAGACCAAACTTTTGCAAACGTAATACTTTTTTGACTCATGCACTATAGAGTTAAATTACTTTAATTTGGTGTTTTTCGCAGCCAAAAAAATATATGTTGATTATTAAAGATTCAATTGATTAATTCATGAGCGTATTGTGTAATCAATTCAAGTTTTAAATGACTGACAGCCTTTTAAACCCCCCAAGAGCTAAATTACTTCCTTTGTTTACCAAGGGACATTAATGGGAAGATCGGAGCGGCCATGTTTTAGTCGACCCAGCTAATGTTAATGTCTTCCACATTATTATTAATCCATTCAATCCAATATTCTACACATGGTTAGGAACCTCTCATCAGTTACAGTACACCATACTCGGTTCATAGTCCCTAAATGAGCAGAGAGCAAAATGTACAATTGTCAAATTCCCAGAGGTGGAAAGTGTATTCTTTACCCTTGACTGTGCTAACCCACGTGAGCACTTTCTCTTTCTTCTCACTCACGGTCACAAGTGACAAGAGACCTGACTGGTGTGAGGGTGAGAGTACGGGTTTCGATGGGCAGCCTTGATCAGGGTGCTGCTTATTTGACCTCCTCTCCTTGCTGCTAATTACAGCCATCTGTGGCCGACTCTCCTGCACGATTGCCCTGGTCCTCCACGGGCATCATCTGCATCACTGCCTAAATTTTCCAAAGAGACACAAAAGAGTCAAAGTGCTCGCCCTGCCCTATTATCCACAGCGTTGACTCTGCGCTTTGTGGTATGAAATGCAAATAGCTTCCACTTTCTGGAGATGTGACATTTCCCATTTTATTTTAAAAAGTAATCTCCAGCCACTTTAGCATTTCAGTCATGTACGGTCTGCATGGATTATTTTAAAGCTCTGCCTTATTCCTAATTAAACGAAGGTTGTTGAAAGAACACAATTACTCAAATATAAATGCAATCTGATCCTCAGAATATTTTGTTTTTAAGCAAGCCACTTACTGTACCTTCATTCAAATAATATAAAACTTTAATCAGCTTTGGGTTAATGTCAATAATGTTTCCACTGTCTTGGTCCATAATGGAAGGCAGCGGGGGTCCAATACAACGCTGGACTTGTTCTGTATGATTTACAACACACACACACACACACTTTTCACAATATCTAATTTTGAGAAAGTTATACAGGTTTGAAACAACATGAGGATATATAAATAATTACAGAATTATTTTTGTTTATCTTCCCTTGTGAAAAAGAAGTGTGCTTAGTTGCATTGAATGTGGACTTCAAATCTTAAAAGTATATTTAAACATTATTATTAATAATACAATTAATAATAAAAGTCTAATTAAATGTACGCAGAGTACACAGTTTATCCTTGAAAAGTAAAAGTAAAGTCCTTGATTCTATTTGTGGTGCGTTATTCAATACTACATGTAAAGTTAATATATTTTAAATGTATTAAATACAACATTATTTCAATAATCACAATAATTAAATATATATGACATTTGTGACATTCACTTTGAATAGAAATGGCATTTAAGTATATTTTAGGTTACCATAAATGCTTGTCAGTACATACAACAGTGCACTTTAACCATATTTCAAAGACAACAACATTATATATAGTTCTAAGATGTACTTAAGTGGCTCAAAAAAGCACTCTAAATTTCAGCTAACTGCTGTCACGACACAGCTAGGAGACACAGAGGTAGGTGGTAAATCAAGGGTGTTTATTGAATTGTACGGTGAAGCAACCAGGAGGTGACGAAAGGTGAGTGAAGCACAAGGTAACCAGGTCTGGAACGCTGGGTTAGCGGTGACTGAGAAGGAATCCGGGTGGTGCTGGAGAACAGGAACGGTGGAGAAACACACAGGTTAGTGAGGTTGGCCGGGCTTGGTTCAGGTAGTGAACGGTAGACCAGACAGTGAGTGATGGGAAGGAGCGTGCTTATAACTGGTGTCTTGATTGCAGGGGACAGGTGCGGAGAATCAGAACTCAGGTGATTCAGGTGATTGTGATCGTTGGTACGTGGGTGCTGATGACTGCAATGACTGTGGCGACTGAAGTGACTGAGACTCACTGACAACTGCATTTAATATAATGTAAACTATAACACATTTTAATTGCAATTAAAAAACAATTAAGTGTTGAAAAAATGACATTAAATTTGCACTCAAAAAAGCTGTTAGTATAGTTTTGTGTATTTTTGCGACTCCCAAAATGATGGCGGGACCGTGAGAAATAAACAAAAAGCTATTCGCCCGATTAGTCAGTGCACCATCAAAATCATTTTAAACTTATATTTCAAGGTAAAAAATGATGTTCTCTTAGCATATATTATTTCCTCAATAAGCACTCTCTTTAACGATTTCACAAAATAATTGTGATTTTGCAAATGTGGCATATTTAACAGTGGTTTTCTGTGCATTTGCTATGCTGTACTGCTTGATTGTTATGGCTTTGACAGATGTTGCTTACTTGCTCAACTCAAAAACTGATATTCTTGCCCCTTGATATGGCTCAGGTCCCTCCTCCAATGTAGCTCTATAGGATTTTGTGTGCTAATTTACTGCCCATGAGGCAAAACAAATCCAAAAAGCAACAGCACCACTCTTCTCAAATCCTGCATGATTTGAGATCACAAATGGTTCAAAACGTTAAGTTAAGTTGTGAACAAACCGCTAACACTAAGTTGCAATAACAATGATGCTTACTTTAGCAAACACCATGCACTGCGTGATTAATATATCTCAGGATGAGCAGGACATAATGGTTTTACAGCTTGGCAGCACAGTCAATAAATAAGTCCTGTAGCGTGACTAAGTAATGGCCCGTGAAGAGTTTATTGAGTCTTTCAGCAGCCGAGCTAACGAGGATGGCAAGGGCAGACAGGCGTTTGTCTGCGTGTATTAAGATTCTCTAAAATGTGACAGTCATTATCCTGTCCTCTGTAATGGATTACCTGCCAACTCATGCATCATTGTCAAACAACATATAGCATATAGAATCCATTCATAAATCAATTTCTGTCCTCTATCAAGTGCTTCCTGATTGAGATCAGTGTGGACAATGATCCAGATATAGGATTTGTAATGAACAGCTCCATTTAACACTGAAAGAATGAATCAACATTTATGGCCTCATTAGATTTCACAAAGAAATATGGGAACATTTTATAAATGGAATTGAACGAAATATTGAAGTAATGAACAGACGGACACTGAATAATGCAGAAGTCTAATAAGACATGACTGAAACACAAAGACAGACTAAATATCCCCAACAAACGAATGACACAAGCAAATCCCAATACATCTTAACCCTTCACATCAAACACATCACCAGTATTCCTTAAAAGATTTCCACATATCCACATAATGTGTTCTCCACTAACTGCTTTCCATTTCATTCTGCTATTTCTATTCTTGGCCTCTTGAATTTCTTCTGCTCAGTGTTAATCAAATATGGTGCTTTACTTGGAGAAAGAACATATTTAAAATGCATTCCCTTCCAATATTAAGAGGATATGAATGTCAAGGTTCAAGGTTTCTTTATTTGTCACATGATAAATTATACAGGGTATAATCAAAAGTGAAATGTAGATCAAATCAGGTCCGCTCAGTGGACAGTGCAAAGAATAAAAATTATATAAAAGTAACACCACACAAGAGCATATATATATAGGTAAAAAAAGAAATAAAGAGTAAAATGTGTAATAGAATAAAGAAAAGTGCAAAACAAGATGTGCAAGACAAGTAAGATGTGCAAAAACAAGTAAGATGTGCAAAAACAAGTAAGATGTGCAAAAACAGTATATGGGACTTAATAAATAGTAATATAAACAAGAGGGATGAGAGGGATGTGCAAACGGGTTGTACTGGGTATGTACACATAGCAGCAATACGGATGATGAGAATATGAATTTTTTTTTTTTTTTTTTTTATGTTTATGAAACAGAGTTTGTGTTAAGGAGCCTGATGGCCTGAGGGAAGAAGCTCCTCCTCAGTCTCTCAGTTTTTGCCATCATGCTCCTGAAGCGCTTGCCAGATGGCAGTAAACAGAAAAGATGGTTACCGGGGTGAGTTGAGTCTTTGAGGATTTTAGCAGCCCTGCTTTTACAGCGTTTGAGGTAGATGTCCTGCAGAGAGGGGATAGCCGACCCTGAGATGCGCTCAGCTAAGCGCACAACTCTCTGTAGAGCTTAGAGAATGTACTACATGTAGAGAATGTACTATATAAATCCTTGGTGGTTACATCTTTTCAATCTTTTCATTAGTTCTTCATATTCCTGCATACAATGAGAGTGGCTTTACACTTATTCCATCTGATATGACATGTTGTCATTATAACAGCTAATTAAATTCAAGTACTTTCGGTCTTTATTCACTATTCTGAGTGTTCTTTCACGGCTCTGTCCAATCATTCACTGGAATAAACTCATTTAGACTTTCCTTTAGGCCTCTAATCTGAACTGTGAGGTAGTCTGTGAACCTTAAACAAGCATATTGTAGATTTTATTTAATAAAACTTGTCCAGTCTTCATTTTGGATTTAATTTTATTGTATTTGTTTATTTGGGGAAAATGGCTTATTTAATAAGTAGCTCAATATAAGAAAACTGTTTTGTCTGTAAGCCATATATTGTTTATATAGAAAAAAAACAATGCGTTTTTATTTTGCACGTTTTTGCACACACACATTTTAAGTAAAATGCCAGTATTGAATTAAGTCAAATCTACTTAACTAAATTAAAATTAGCAAAGGAAATAAGTTACTTTAACATGGCCAGTTAGAGTTTGATGAGTAATTTTGACTTTATTTTAAGTTAAATCTGCAATACTTCACTCAATCATGGCTAAAATGTACTCGATCGATGTAGCACTGGAAAACAACCATGCTATTAAAGCATGTGATTAGCAAACATGTAACTAAGCAAGTAGACAGCACGTCATCCTTTTAAGATAATATGTCCACTCAATAGACGTATTACCCGAATGAACACAGAGAACTCAATACTTGGTACACCACACACAATGACGGTGACATTCAGTGGATTGTGTTTGAGTATGAATGGCTCATTTTGAGTAGAAAATCAACTTCAGGGCCCATATTCATTAAAAATCTTATTCATTAATGAATCCATAGCAACAAAATTATAAGAACATTCTTAGAAATGTGGGCTTCCTCTTAAAATGAAAGAAAAGATCCTAGTAAAGAAAAAAGTAATTCAGAAAGCATCTTAATCCTTAAAAGAGGTCTTAAGGTCCAAAATTGTTAGGAGTACGGACGAGGACTTTTAAGAGGCGTAAGAGTTTCTTTAGCAGTGGAGAAAATAGACGAAACATGAAGAGGGAGAAGAAATGTGTTGCACACAATGTATGACAGTGAGGTAATAAGAAGCTACACATTAAAACATCCAGGGATTATGTTTGTGACGGATCTCATTAGAGACACGCTAACATCTCCGACACTGTGCAGAAATGCCATTGCGCCAGAAATGGACGTAATCACTACATTAGCATATTTAGTAACTGGAAAAATACAACTAAGCATACGATGATTTGGGTCTGTACCTGACAGCACATTCAAAACCTTATTGTGTCGCTGTTCATTTAATATAAAATATGTTAAGTATGACAGCATGGTAAATAAAAAAATAAAGAATAAATATATATATATATATATATATATATTATTTGTGTGTGTGTGTGTGTGTGTGTGTGTGTGTGTGTGTGTGTGTGTGTGTGTGTGTGTGTGTGTGTGTGTGTGTGTGTGTGTGTGTGTGTGTGTGAGAGAGAGAGAGTACGGTAAAACAAGAAAAATTAGTCTGTAATTTCAAAGTGAAGGCTTATAATAAACCCTACTCTTAAAAGCGCTCTTTTATTGGACAACCAATATGACTGTGTCATAGCTAGCAACGTGGTCAGCCCCGCCTCCTCACTAAGATAAACATCTTTGCCTTTCCCTCACTTAGAGTTTCTCTCAGATTGGTCCTGAATCACTTTTAAGCCAAGACTCCTAGTTAGAAATGTTTAAGCTAAATTAGGAGCTCTCTAAAAGGATTCTTCGAATATTTAGGAATATGGGCCCAGATGTCACAAAACAGTTAGTTACTAAACCTAACAACAAAAGCAGCCATAACATAGTGTAAATACAACTCAAAAAACAGTGACAAATTTGTCCTTTTTAATTATTCATGCCCCAGTGCATGATGGGAAAAACAGGATCATAACTTAGATCTTTACTTAAAGAATCCTTGTAAGCATAACAAATAACTCCAAGTAAAATACACTCATACATTCAAACTTTAATTTCTACAAGCTTAAATTGAGTAATAATATGGAATTTACTTTAATTTTTTAATTCTAGCTTTTAAAAAGGTATCACCTTTAGTTTTGGAGGTAATCCAAACTTCACCAAATTTTCCTTGTTTTCATTAATCATCTGGGCAAGAAGTAAAAAGTTATTGCATCCAGTTTGGTTTTCTTATACACTTGCATGTTTTGTTATCAGCCATGATTATTCTACTCTATTAATTAAAAGGCTTTGTATATGCATATTCACTAACTATGAGAAGCGTAAATGTAAGAGGCTGACAATAAGATGAACAAATACTTGTTTAATTAGTGACACTTAGCCTGCATTTTAAAATCTTTAATTGAATGTGGCAATTAACGGTGTTATTTTTAAACCTTTATTTGAATATGGCAACTGAACATAATATTGCACTCTTCAATATTTCTATGAATAAATCTATGACAGAAACTATCAGATAATCACTGTGTGCTTATTTAATAAGCATGCTGACATCATCCACAGCAACGAGGTCAACACCGTCCTTACTCTTAGCTGAAGACTTCTCTCTATTCCTTAGTAAAAGTTTGTCTCAGCAGCTTTGTGAATAGGTTTTAAGAGAAAACTCTTAGCTAAAAACTTGTACTGCTATTTAGGAGAACTCTTAGTGGTAAGATTAAATGTTTTGTGAATACTGGCCCTGATCTGCTGTGACTCCCTCTTCTGTCTTCTTGAGCTGGTTTAAATCTTCTGTTGTCCCAAATATGTGACCCAGGACCACAAAACCAGTCATAAGCGTCGATTTGTTTATTTATTTGAGATTACATCAAATAAATAAGCTTTCCGTTGATGTATGGTTTGTTAGGATAGGACAATATTTGTCCGAGTTAAAATATTTGAAAATCTGGAATCTGAGGGTGCTGATAAATATTGAGATAAATTTAAAGTTGTCCAAATAAGTTGATCAAAAATTAAGTTGTATATATTACAGTAGGAAATGTACAAAATATCTTCATGGAACATGATATTTACTCAATATCTTAATGATTTTTGGCACAAAAGAAAAATCAATAATTTCGACCCATGCAATGTATTTTTGGCTATTGCTACAATTATACCCGTGCTACTTATGATATGTTTTGTGGTCCAGGGTCACATATATATTTGACACAAGATGGAAATTGTAAACTTCATATGATAAATGTATAATTTATTTCTTTAACACTTTACGAATTAGAATAATACAAGCAGAGACAATAATTTACCTAACATCTATATTACAATTAAAATAATCATCAACAGGCCTGTCTTATCTGCTTTAGCCATGAAGAAGAATTATGAATAAATGAAAATATGAGCACATTGACCTGGTATACTTGGTAATAACTTAAGGCCTTAAAAAATATTGCAGCGGTTGTTTGCACTTAGTGCAAATAGCAATATATTCTATTGACACCATGTTAAAATAGTAGTAGCCTATTTTCTTTGCAATAAATGCAAATAGTAGTTAGATGCTATTTATACAACTGGGGGGGGGGGGGGCACGTCCCCCACACTTTTAGAAACAGGTGATTCTGTCCCCCTCTCTTCTTTGACCCGCCGCCAATATTTCCACCCGGGTTCTCTGATTCGTTACTTAGATTTGAGTGAACTAACATTCAGCCAATCACAAGGCGAGTCATCTCTTAGGCGCGTCTTCTATGAGCTTCAAATCTCCCGTTGCTCTCGCAGTTTAATTAATTTAATTCTTCGCTCTTTGGCCATCTGGGATAAAATGCACCCCAGAAAAGAGCTTGAGCTAGAGCTTGTGGTCCTCTGGGAACATCATATCAAAAATCGCCAGCACTGATGACATCCACGTTATTCTCGGACGTCCTCTTTTTGCGGAAAACTACCCTTTAAATGGACTACTCAAAAATTTTAGGAACCATGCAATGACCCGATGATATTTGTGTTTGCAATTTAAAGGTTTCCTGTTTTTATAATGTATCCAGACAGACATACCAAGTACATGACCAAACCACTGGTGTTGTCTGTCATATATGATGATGCATTTTTCATGATCGCTTTATTATGTATGCCTGATTAAAAGCCTTTCTGATGTCAGGGGGGGTCGTTTCTCATCAGCCACCACCAGTTGCAGAATGTATGATGCGTACTCTGAGTATTTTCCTAAGGCGCCAGTGCTGGCATCACCACACACCAGCTCAGGTGGAAGGAGAGAGAGTATAGAGCAAGTAGTTGTTTCTCTTCAGCACTCCTAAGTGAGAGGAGAGAGAGTCATAGAGACATGCTTTGCAACCATACAAGGGAGAGAGAGTCAAGAGACAATCGGTAGTATGACCACACACCAGCGAGAGGAGAGAGAGTCTGTACAATCTCATTTTGGTCTCACCACACACCAGTTGGAGAGGAGAGAGAGTCTTAAAATCAAGTTTTTGTTTCACCACACACCAGCTACAAGATGTTGTTCAAATCGTGTGTGCTCATCACTTTCAAGGCCATGGCAGTTCTTATTCTGATGTCTGTAGAGCAGTCACAGTTTGCAGTAAGAGTTTTTTGGGGGGTTTTCCACTGGGTAGATACTTGAATCTTTCCACATGTTGCAGTTCCTTCCCCCGTTACAAGCTACAGTCCTGCCTTTATTCTATTGTTCACTGTTGCGACACGAGACCCTCCTTTACAGTCCACCCGCTAGATTTAAATCAGACAGCCAGCGAAGGATCGGACGCAACTTTGTACTTAAACAAACGCAACATCCACTCCGTTTTGGAGTTACTTCCTCTCGTTGATCCGAGGAGAGGATCTTGCCCAAGGAAAAAGCCTATGTATATACTTTGAGCTATATTATCGAGAGAATGTCCTTTTATATTTTTACCTTTTGTCGTGTTTTGCTTCAATTAAAAACTCTGTCCAAAAGGACCTGAGCATGTCTAAGTACTTGTGTCAAGAGACCAATATCATCAGCAAAATAAAAAAACGTAAGTTGTTTTTGAAATATTCAATAGTTCTGCCATTTACACATGCAGCACACCTCCGTGGCTCTCAAGCCCGTGTCACCAGGTGCTGGGGGTAGATGTTGACCTCTCCATGTGTTCCAGCTCTCCTCATCTAACGTAGCCCGTGTCATGTCACCACAGTGCTGCTGGGGGTAATAGCGTTCTCATCTGGAGACCTCTCCATTGCTGTTAAAATGCTCTCCTCCTCTAGCCTTGTCGGACACCAACCGTTTGCTGCTGGGGGTAAACCAATCTGTTATATCCTTCCCGACTCTAATAGCACTTTGCGTCTTCTGATTTGTTTGTGGCGCGTTTACAGATTCTCGATCAGATTGATCAGTAGAGGCGGCGCAATTGGGGTGTATTCCATAGTGGTACTAAACTGTAATACTTTCCAGAGACCTTGACCGAGCCGTGCCATACCTGGTGGAAAAGCAAAGACAATCAAGCGTCACCACACACCAGCTCTGGAGAGGAGAGAGAGTGAAATCAATAAAGATCAAATAAAGTGGAGGAAATCTTTGTCTTGCAGTGCGATTTTTAATGGTACTTCTCTACTATCAATCTGAGTGTGTCCCCATCACTATACTGGGGCGTTAAAACAGACCACAGGGTCTGTTCAATCTCTTCCAGAAGCAGCCTGCCCAGGAGGTCTACCTGGTCTGAAGCTCAACCCTGGCTTCAGGATTCATTGGATAGTTCAAGATGAGTGACCTTTTAATGATTATAAGGGAGGTTGCAAAAAGTTTTAATACAACAGAAAAACAAGAAGTTAATAATAAAGTGACTAATATTATCTGTCACTGTGGCCCTATTTTTCGTAGTTACTCACCCTTATGTCATTCCAAACCTGTAAGACCTTTATTTATCTTGGTTTTTAAACGAACACAAATTAATTACCCATTCATAAAGATATTTCTGAATAAATCCGAGAATCAATTGAATGAAAGATTCTCTCTCAAATCACTCTGACCCTCCCATAGACAGCAACACAACTGAAACGTTCAAGGCCCAAAGCGATAGTAAGGACATCATTAAAAAAGTCCATGTCATATCAGTGTTTTAACTGTAATGTTATGAAGCTATGAGAACAAAAATAACGACAATCACCAGAGATAAAAAGCTAAACATAGGATATAAACAAACTACTCCATGGATGCATGACTTCAACATCACCACCATTAAGCTTCCAGTCTCTTTCAATCTTCACTTAAAAACATTTCCCCTGAAAGTTTGAGTTAGAATAATTTGCCAGAGTGTGACTATAAACATAATGAGGCTTTAAAAGCAGACCATTAGTCTTTAACATTAGTCTTTTATACGATTTAAACCCTTTAAAGGTAGGAACAGATCTAAGGATATTTAGAGAGATATTTGACATTGGCATGTAAGGCGAAATTTATGCTGTAGACTTATAGTACCACTTTACCTTTAGACGACAACTTATAATACAATATATAATGCTATACTACAAAAGGTTCACCAGCAATAATAGCACGCAGGGGATATAGGGAACGCTGACTGTCATATTAAAATAATACAAAGGCAGTTTACATAAAGCGACTTGATCCACTTGCAGTTTTTCACCAGGTCCTAATTTTGTAAGAGTTTAAAGATATAGCCATTAAACCCTATGAATGCCTTTTTTCAGCATCACTGATAGAGGAGCTGATTTTCCCTTTTCGTGATAAAGGACATTCAGCACTTTTCAGCATTATGAAATCTCTGTTTGAGGTGAAACTGATTCTGCTGTCTCTAAATAGGGTAATGAGCCTCCAGTCTCCTCTTCAGCTTTACACAAAGTCTTTGTGTCTGAATATAAAAGGATGATAGGGTGCATGTTTTCAAAGTTTATGTTGATTAAAGCCTCTCCGAGAACAAGAGAGAGAAGACCTTTGATAATAGTCTCATCCGTTTGTTTCAGTTTATTCTGACAATGCTTCCTGCTGTCTTCCCTTGTTCATTAGAAGACTGTTTGAACTTCTATTTAACTCATATAAGCAGCTCTATTCACTAACAGTGCATTACATTGGAACGAGGAGAATGCATTCTGTTGGGCATCAGCGCAAACATCCGCTTTTCATAGATGTTTAATCTTAAGAACCAGAAATGTCAACTGTTGCCGAACTAATAATTTAATGGTTTAAAAAACCAAAATGAAAAAATCTCAAATGTTATGCAGGGAGATGTTTCAGATAGGTTAATCTCGGTTTCATTCAACTTTACCTAGGACATCTACAGTAAATAATGAACAACCCTAATGAAAAACGGCATGAGGATTTACATAAGTCTTATATTAAATACGCTGCTGTATGATCACACACTGCATTACTACTGACAGTCTATGAGTAACATTAGGAATCAGCCGTTTTCTCCTCAGTGTCAATTGCCTGTTAAAGGAGCAGCTAATAAAATGTAGATCATTGTAGATGTTGCACCTTATTCCAATCATATTTACACTATCACTCAAATGTTTGGAATAAAAATTATTTACGTTTTTCAAAGTCACTTATGCTCACCAATTTATTTGATCGAAAATACAATAAAAACAGCAATTGACGTAAACCTGTTTCTGAGCTCTACAGACTGTTCTTTTGACCCCAGGGCTTGGTTTTTGCTCTGAGATGCATTATCAGCTGTTATACCTTTTATTAAGACACGTGTGCCTTTCCAAATCATACCCATTCGATCGAATTTGCCACAGGTTACCTTCACTCAAAGTCGAGTAACACCAACAAGCAATATGAATGCCCCTGAGCAAAATTTCAACTGTCTCAGATAAGGGTGTGAGTACTTATGCAATGGAAGTATTTAAGGTTTTAATTGTGTATACATTTGCAAAGATGTGAAAAACCTTCTTTTGTCTGGTTTTTGTGCTTTACCATTATAGTGTATGGAGTGTAGATTGGTGTGGAAAAAAGTAATTGAAAGCAGTTTAACATAAGGCAGCAACATATAATGTGAAAAATTTAAAGGGTGTGAATACTGTCGCTAGGCACTGTATATATATAAATATATACTGTATATAAATATATATATATATATAGTATGCTGATTTGGTGCTCAATACATATTTAGTATTATTATCAATGTTGAAAATTACAATTAAAATATATTAAAATAAAAAACAGTCATTTTAAACGGCAATAACAGTTCACAATATTACTGTTTTTACTGTATTTTTTATAAAAACGAATGCAGCTTTGGTGAGCATAAGAAACTTTCAAAAACAGTAAAAGTGTTATTGTTAAGTATAATATGTTTCTCTAGTCATATCATACAAAAAAGAAAAGAAATTCAGCAAATACATTTTTTGTCATTCTCGATAGTTGTTATATATGGCCATATGGTTGCATCATAAGAATGCGTTTTTATGCTTTTTGTGTAATTTCCAACCATTTGTTAAACATTTTAAACATGTCTTAGACATGCTATTCTTTACACTGACACTGTCACATAATTCAAGGACTGAGAACAAAAACAATCTGAAAACAGTAGTACTCAAATACCTGGATCTCAATCAACCATCTCATCAGGTTATTTATATTTAATTTTTTCAAGGTTGATAAGAAAAGGCAATACAGAAATGTGTTTATGGCCTTTATGAGAAAATGCCTCAAAACAGTACAGATACTCTCTGTATGCAGAGTCTGCAGCCCAAAAAATGAAAGAAGCCATAACCAAAAAAGACCTATACGCAATGTGGGGAAATATTTTGTTTTAAATCAACCCAAAAATCAAAACTAGTTGTATGGCACTGGTTGCTGTGAAAATGCTTTTCATTAAAGTGACATAATATCTTATTAAAACAAAAGAAGTATCAAGGCCACAAAGGACTAGAAAAACTGCAAGATAACTTTTTAGGCCGGCTGAAATGTTCAGTGTTTGGCAGGACTACGATAATAATACATGGCCAAGATTAACATTGGATAGTCTCAAGAATGAAAAGGATAATATCCTGCAATGGTTCAGTTCTATTCCTGATATCAATCACTATAATGACATTTTTCATTTTGATAAATATGTTTTATAATAATGAAGGTTATTGATTAGAAAGTAAATGAAAAGTTGCTAAAATGAGGACATTTAACTTGAATAATTTTGAAAAGAAATGAGCAAATACAAGTGTGGAATTTAAGGACAGTTTCTTTTTGGCTTGCATGAATGCACAATATATAAGATGTTGTGTTTGTGTTGCAGTCTTCACCAAAACCTGTCAATTATCTGAAATGTCACAGCTTAGAACTGTTGCTAATGATTGGAAATGGTATTTCAAACATGCGCTTGTTGTATATTCAGTAAGCGTCCTTTTAGTGCAGTCCTTGCATTAACATGATAATAAAGGTAAACAGTTTGCTGGCTGATGGTGCTTTCTATAATGGGATATTGATTGAGATATTATAACACATTCAGTGTTGGAAACAGAAATAGAGTCAACACTAATTGTTTTGTTCCAAGAAATGAAATCAATAGCAAGATTTAGCATGCTATTTTCATTACAAGTGACATTTATATTTTTGTGCATCATGTCCAATATGGCAGCAGTGGTTGAACTCTTGCCTTTGTGTATGCATTATGAAATTATTAGTAATGTTCTTTAAATGCATTATATATTTTCAGATATGATTGTAACCAAACTTAAAATGTATTATAGTATTTGCAGATTCCTTGTTAATATCCCTGAAATAGCTTGTCTGTCATGTGTTTGATGCATTATACTGTACTTTCTAAAGGTGCAAATATGTATGTATAAGTATCGTAATGCATAATAATTAATTTAATTAATTTAATGAATGCATTAAAGGAACAGTTTAATTTAATTTAACACCAACATTTAAGTTTGCTGAAAATCACCCTCAGGTCTTCCAAAATGTAATTTAATTAGTTTTTTATCAAAACAGATTTGAAGAAATTGATAATTATATGACTTGTTCACCAATGGATCCTCTGCAGTGAATGGGTGCCGTCAGAATGAGAGTCCAAACAGCTGATAAAAACATCACCATAATCCACAAGCAATCCACATGTCCATCATTTAATGTCTTATGAAGTGAAAAGCTCTATGTTTTTAAGAAACAAATCCGTCATTATGGTGATTAATCTTTAAACTGTCATCTCTGGTCAAAACACAAGTTTCTTATTCCATATTAACGCTTCCTCCAGTGATCCAGTCCATCCCCTGCTGTCCTCTCACATCACAAGCCACTGACATATTGGCTTCAAACTTCAACATTTTAAACTATTTTCACTTGTGAAAGGAGCTTGATCTGTGCATAGTTCTCTCCTAATTCAGACAATAATTTTTTTTTTCACTGAAGAAAGCAATATAATCGATAATATTGAGTTGTGTGGATTACCTGTGGATTATTTTTATGTTTTTATCATCTGTTTAGACTCTGATTCTGACGGCACCCATTCACTGCAGAGGATCCACTGGTGAGCAAGTACTGTGAGGCTAAATTTCTCAATTTATTTATTTTTTGTTTGTTTGTTTTTTGATAAAGAAACATATTCTTCTACATCTTTGATGGCCTGAGGATGAGTACATTTTGTAAGAAATAATGATGAGGACGTTGAAGATCTTGATGAAGATGTTTATTGCAGCATAGCAGTGACAAAGTGCATGTTGTACCTTGGGTTCAACGGAGTTGGAATGAACCCAGAACATCCTAAGTTCTAACCTTTTATACATGTTCAGTTTACTACCCTTCATGTAAATGAAGTTGCTCCTGTCGTAACAGCTGTAGTCTGTATGTTAATTAAGTTCTGACACCCTTTGTCTGAGATGGTTCTTGGTGTCCCACACCCATTCCCATTCTACAATTGATGACCATTTGCTCAGGATGGGATCATCCCAAATGGTCCACAAACAACATAACTGTTGACTTTCTTCTTCTCTATAATAATTAAGCATTTTTGGGGAAATGAGCATGATCAAACATATTGTGGAGTGGAGGCTGGGTGGAGCGAATCTATAGATTCTTACAATTTTCTGCATTTTTTAAATTTATTTGTGTGAACTATTCCTGTAAAAAACATTTTATAATGCATTATATATAAAGGATTCAAGTAAAATGTTACCACTTTTGTTTTATCGCACTACACATGTGGAAATGACTAGTATTCTACTGATAGTATTTCTCAGACACGTAACTACAATGCTAAAGTTCAGAGTCTTTGAGTCTTTGGGGTTTGCTTGGGTTATGAAAGAGCAGCAGTATCCTTGTGCAAACAGGCCATATTTGGGGGATGTAATATGCTCAGTGCATTAGGATGAGAATGCTGTACTGTGATTTTCTCTCCCTGCTGGGGCATCCTCAGATAAACCCACCACCGCATGTGTCTGCTCATGTCGCCTGCATGAGGTCTTGTGCTAGGTCACCTGGATGGGGCTCCGTTCCATTATTTCTAGAACAGAGATTAGGTGATGGTGAATTACACATCTGTAATTGCATCCACATAGTCTGTTTCATCTATTATCTGTAATCCTGAGCTAAAGCAACTGCAGCTCAGATGGCAGCCGGAGCAGCAAGCGACACAAGCCCTAGTAATCCTGTGTGGGTTCAAGAGATGTCGAGAATTAGGCTTCTTTTACAAAGTTGCCCCCATTATCCACTGTGTTGCTGCTCAACATTTGGTGAAAAAAAAGTGTATAGTGTATAGAGTGAGGTAGAAAAATCTAAAGCAATGAAGAGGTGGAAAATGGTTCTATTTTGCATGTGATTTTTACAATTTTCATAAACTATTTTTATAGCAAATTCCATGATCAAAAGAATTTAAAGAGGTTATGATATGTTTCAAAGAAAAAATAAGAGGTCTTTATACACTGTCAGAAAAAAAGGTAACTGGGGCAGTACATTTTCAAAACGTACACCTTTGTACCTAAATTACAAAGTGCATATTAGTTCCTTAAAAGTACACATTAGTAGCAATAGCAAAATAGTACATATTAGTATCTAAGAGTACTGTCCCAGTGACAGCTTTTGCATCTTTTTTTCTGAGAGTGTACCATTAAAACAAATTTTAAACTTGAGAGGATGTTTGCTTGGATGCGTCTGTTCTGAAAAATAATCTTGCGCTTCAGTGGAAGCAGGAACATCTGATAGTCTGTACAGAGTGAAACAGCTGGACAAATCAGACACATTATTATTTGTTATTAATCCGACAGACCCCTTACCCAACAGCTGGACTGGGAGCTGGGATGTCTGTGAAGCCACAACTAACAACCAGAGGCAGAACAGGGCTCTGGTTACAATAGCAGCAAGGACACATTAAGAGATAAGACTAGTTTTATGACCCAAAGGAACTTAGAGAGTTTTACTCCTCTTCTATGAGTGAACATGCATAGCCCGGGACATTGTGTAGTACTACTGTTTTTGTATATGGTACTTTGTATTGTATACTGTTTTATACTGTTGTATTGCATGCATTAGGACAGAATTATTAGCTAATGTAACATATAGGTACTGTGCTTAATCAGAGTATAAAGGCACACAAATCTGCCTGCTTACTCTGATTATGCAAATGAGCCAGCTTCCAAACAAAGGAAGTTTTACCACTTGCAATTACACCTTTTTCATTGGTCAAGCCAAACTCAGAAGTTAAAAGGCCTCACGTTTGTGACCCTGCCTCTTCTTCTGGTTGCTGTTTGTGTGGAAATGATGACCTCCGGTCCAGTCGTGATGCCGTGGGACCTCCCCTACGCCAAAAGGACGTCAAATGTAGTAAATGACGACTGCTATGTTCATTATTACATCCAACAACAAAGCACCTCAATTGCTAAGGAGACATTCTTTTCTGACTGATGAAAGCTCACTCAGAGTGGTTCTAAGGTAAGACTGCCGTGCCAATCAAAAATCGTGGGAGCGGCCTTGGTCTGTGTGACGTCACAGACAACAAGCTGAGAACAGCTTGATTTTAGAAAGGGGTAATCATTTTAGTAGATAAAAAAAGCACGGTGGATTTTTATTATTATAGGGCGGATGTGTACACACACTCCCAACACACATTTATGTTCAATCAACATATAAAAGTGCGTTTTGCATCCAATGACCCCTTTAACAAATTGAACCTTTGTAAAGTGTTGCCATTCATTTTACTCTTTATTTCCAGGCTTAAATACATTTTGAGTCACAAACATTTTTAATGTGCTGTCAAATTGCTGTGCACACAGAGCACAGGTTAGAGGGAGTTAAAAGTAAGTGCAGAAAGAAAAAGCTTATTAGGAAAGACTGCAAGCGAAAAGCCGGCAGTGGCAATGAGTCGGATGCCTCTATGGTCTTCAGTTATTAATCACTGTCATGGTTCATGCCTGAGCAGTCGTAGAAGCTTTTCATTGAGGATGATATCCAGACACTACACTATACACCCCAACAGAGACTAGCGAGCGCAATAATTGCACATCCTTTCTGTAATTTTTTTTCCTCCAAGATTGTAACCCTTCATGGCTGCAGCTCCATGAACCATTCAGCCCTTGAACTTGTTTTTTGTGTCTTTTGCTGAACCCATTATTCTGAAGATGGGCTGTGGAAGAAAATACGTTTGAAGTGCTATTTGAGCACAGCCCAGCTTCTACTCACTCGCCTACAGTGAGCTTTCATGAGAGTTAGTCATCCATGTTCACGACTCCGGAAAATATAACACATCCAAACAGCTGTAGCCAACATTTCGCGTCATTGGACATTTTATCGGCTGTATGCTGCGATCTCGTTTTGCCGTTTAATAACACATTATAGTTTTAGCTTTCACGTTAAACCAGTGCATGAGATGAGTGTGCTCAGAATGTGCTCAGAAATAAAGATTTGATTAGAAAAGGCTCCTATATCCCAGCAAAAACTGAGGAAAGCAACCCGAGTGTAAGACAAATAAACGGAGGTGCTGAGAAGTGTTTTTCCACTGTGAGAGAGGCATATCAGTGGGCTTTCATTGCATTACACACACTAATGCTGGACATGAAAGTCTATTCTTGTGTTTCAGAGTGAGACACATCTAATACTCTACTGCTGACCACAAAAGCGATGACCTCACATGATATTGCATGCTATGAACTGAGTGCACCAACTAGATCAAACATAAGGAATGGGTCAAAATCAATTTTCCAATTTTATTCCAATCAATTTTACAATTATCTTTATTCGATCAATCCAGATTGTATGGTGATTTTTAAAAACCAATATCAGTCTTTTCTTTGTGAAAAATATGTAGAGAATTCAGGGAGAAATAAATATTTTTGTGTTGTGTATTTGTGAGCTTCACGGTATCTAATATTGATTGAAAAGCAATTAAAAGGCCACGTACATTCAAATTATGGCAATAATTATTTTTTTGTCTGAGTTGTCCCTGTGGGCTGAAACTAACATATCTAGTGTAGTTTGATTCATGAACAAATTATTCTTAAGAGCCAGTTATTTTTGGTAAATGAAAACATACAGCGGGACTACTACCAGTGTTGTATGATTCTCTTGCACATCCGTGTTTATATTAATATTTATTAATCCACAGTATACTGTATTGCACATTTTATCTCATTGCACATCTTACTCCTTATTTTATTTTATTATTTGTTCCTTTTTCATTCTCACCTATATTTATATATATATATATATATAATCTCTTGTGTTATGTTTAATTGTTTTATTGCATTTTTTTTTTTTTTTTTTTTGCACTTTCCATTGAGCGGACCTGTCCTGACTTACATTTCACTACTGATTATACCCTGTATGATTGTGTATGTGACAAATAATAAAGAACCTTGAACCCTTGAACCTTGTATGATTCACTGACAAATTATTATTTTGAAAAATGTATTTTAGTGAACCAAAACAATTTGTAGGTGACTAGTGTAGTCTGATTAATGAACAAATGACTCTTATGAACCAACAAATAACTCTTGTCAGTTCTTTTGACTCAATCAAAGTTCACATAAACTCAGTTGGTTATGTCTGCAAAAGTGATCGTCTGCATGTGTATCGGTATATTAGAGTTGTGAAATGGTGTCTCTTGGACATGGTGACAACACTGTGAAACTCATACATCCCCTTATATTGCTGTGTTTGCGTTGGGCACAAATATGTTCAAGACTCCAATCGAGCCGTTTGAGGGAGTTCAGAAACAGTACTTACTGCGAACAACTCCCTTTGGAGTGAACTTTGTGCTGTGTAACTTTGTAGATCTTTGTTTCATGTAAAAAAACTGCAACATTGTGCCCCAAGAAAGTTGAAAATATAAAAACATCAAAGGAGTCCTTCATATCAAAAGCTTGTGGATCCCATTCGAAACAAGACTTTTTTTATCAGTATCTGACGCCTTAAACCAGGATAAACCAGTCTTGGTTTGCATCCAACATGACAGTTGATTCTGACCTAAGTTGAACTAAGTTGCGTTCTTCTCAGGCGGAAGAAAGAGATACGATCAGGACACATCCTATAACATGTCAAATCAGACAGGTCAAATAATAGTGATGGAAAAACCAAAAGAGCTTTCAGTAGAAACGCACAATGCAAGCAAATAAACCTGCTCTCTTCACCTCGTATGACTCTGCTTCAGGGCTGCTGGGGCTGATTTCTTAATCCATCCCACTGACTAATTGGAATGTGATTAACAATTAAGGATTGACAAACGGAAAACGGGGCCTTCTTAATACGGTGCTGATGAAACTGTGGGTTTGGAGTGTTAGAGATTGGGCGAAATGCCTCCAAAGGTTTTACTAAAATCAGTTAATGCTTGTCATTATGATTTATCTAAAAAGTATTCTTTCTCCCCTAGAGGTGATATAGGGCGATATCTCTCGGTGCAGACAGGCCGATGTTGTTAATGCTTGCACATATTTTAGAGAAAATGAAATGAATTAGAATGAGGAACAGCACCAGAATGCAGAAATGACTTTTGCTCCCATGGTTTGCGTAGGCAATGTAAAAGACAGCTGGAGCTCTCGTGGACCGAGCCGTCTGGATCGGGGAAGCAACTCAGTCAATATGATGAAGATGAAAGATCATGACCTGGAGAAAAATAACAGGTACCAACAAGTTCACTTTTAATCGATTGACAGACATACCGTGGTACTTATGGGACATTATGTGCTCTGTTGGTGCATTGATTGCCTTGCAGAGAACAATCTTGGCGAAGCGTTTTAAACATTTCCATTTCTGAGTTCTCCTGCTGTCTACTAACATACAACTATAATGATATTGCAGTGGAAGACCATTTTTCTCAAGGGTCAACCCTGGATTTCTGTACACCTGAGTTATCTTGTTCATTCTTCGTTAATACATCGTCACAGAGAGATTTCACACTCATAAATAAACCCACAGCTGAAGTTACTATTTACCATTTTATTTGATTAAAAACATTGACTAGAGAAGTACAGCAACATTTGTTTTCACTAACCTGTTAACTGTTTCCCTCAAAAGACATTAAGAGCAGCTGAAAGTTTCTGAGAATATAATAGCACATGAATATTTAATAAGACAAGCATTTTTAGTTTATGATTAGTCTCACGTAGCCACTTTGACACAATGGCAAAAGGTCTGTTTCACACTTCAGCTTATTTTGGCCAAGAATAGCCCACTTAGACAGGAAGAGAGTGTCTGGCCGACATGCAAAGCATTTTGTTTTACGAGGTGCTTTTATGTGAAATATAT